>JAYJMB010068294.1:0-24643 GCA_036873735.1 Pouteria campechiana
CAGTGTGAGGTGTATGGTGTATTTGGAATGAAAATTGTATGGTGGTGTAGTGGATTCATTGTCATCATGATGCAGCTACGGTCCTGGGGGAAGCCTGAGTTATAAAGATGTTGTGTGGATGACTGGAGAAATATTGTAGTGTATAATTTTTTACTTTTATGAATTATAATGAAAAGAAATGTATCATAATATGTGATGAATGGTTGTACCTAGGTGGATAGCCCAATTTTCAAGGGAGACTCTGTCCAATTTTCTGTAAAAATTAGGTCAATAAAAATAATATATCAAAGCAACCCACCCTGGAGGTGGGGAAATCATGGTATAATCATGTGGATTTATAGTGTAAAATGGAGTAACGACCCCAAGAGGGTGGGGTGTTACATTTAATTAATGTAGAGATTTATATGGAACAACCCCCTAGGTTTGAAAACCCTCATGATCCAAACCATATCTTCAAACTCAAGGAAGCTCTCTATAGTCTTAAATAAGCTCCTAGAGCTTAGTATGAGAGGCTAAGTAAGTTCATAATTGAGAAATAATTTACGAGGGATAAAGTAGATACCACACTCTTCATTAAGCATGACATGAAAGATATCTTGATTGTTTGTATTTATGTTGATGATATTATGTTTGGTGCTACTAATAACAAATTATGTCAAGAGTTTTCTAAAGTCATGCAGGAAAAATTTGAAATGATCTTGATGGGAGAGTTGAACCTCTTTTTGGGTTTGCAAATCAATCAAATGAAGGAAGGAATCTTCATCCACCAGAACTCCTGGAGAAATTTGAGTTGGAATATGGAAAAAATTAAATCCATCTGTCGAAAACTCTATAGAAGCATGATAGGATCTCTATTGTATTTAATTGCTAGTAAACTCAACATCATGTTTAGTGTTTGCATGTGTGCTAGTTCCAATTAGATCCTAAATAATCACATCTTATGGTTGTTAAAAGAATCTTTAGATACCTTTTAGATACACCGAACCTTGGTTTATGGTATCCAAAAGGTTTCAACTTTGAGTTAATAGGGTACTCAGATATTGATTTTGCTAGTTACAAAGTAGATAAAAAGAGTACCTCAGGAACTTATCAGTTTCTTGGAAGCATGATTATATCATGGTTTTCTAGAAAACAAACATCTGTTATATTATTAACTGTTGAAGCTAAGTATGTAGTTGTACGCAGATTTTCTAGATGAAATAGCATTTGGGTGACTATGGTTTAAAATATATTGATACATCTGACAAAACCAATGCTATCAATTTGACCAAGAATCTAGTACTACATTCAAGAAATAAACATCTAGAGGTTAGGCATTATTTCATTAGAGATGATGTGCAAAATCACAATATCTAATTGGAAAATGTACGAAATGAAGATTAGTTAGCATAAATTTGCACTAAACCACTCTTGGAGGATAGATTTTGTAAAATTAGAAAGGAGTTAGGTGTCTTAGATCCATGTCCAAGAATTGTACATCATATGATGAGTGATCGCATGCTAATGTAATAAATTTCATGTGCTTTCAATCATGATTTCAATGATCATAGTACAATTTTGGTTTGCAAGTTTGATTTTTGTGTTGTACTACATATTGAGTTTTTCAGAGGTTTGCTTAGAAATTTTTTCAGAACTTTGAATATGTATGCAATGTGTTTTTCAAGTTTAGCGTGCCAGATCTGAACTTTGAAAATTTTCAAAATAAGATCAGAACTCTAAGTTATATTTTAGAGCTTCTGAAAGTCATTTTTACATCAACAAAATATGTTCAGAAGTTCTTCTTTAGAACTCTGGAGTTATTAGTTTAGAACTTTGAAACGGTTAAGCACATGCTGAAACTCATTTAGAACTCTGAAGCTCGGGCATGGGTTTCTCGAAGAACACACCTTCAAAACTCTAAAACCATATTTTCAGAACTCTGAACTTGTCTGCTTAATTAAATGGTTCATCTCCCACTATTTTTCAAACCTTTTAAATTCTCTACAAATCATTTAAACCCCATCTCCATCTCTAGTAATAAACCTTTTCTTTTCCCAAACCCTACCAAAACCCTTTCTTCTTCAAAACAATAATCCCCAATTCATAACCCTTATCCAAAATCCTCTTCTGCTAAAATGGCTCGAACGAAGAGAGTTTAAAAAATCAATGAGTACTACCTTATCAGAATCAAGAAAAGGAAGGAAGAGGAAGGCAATTGCGGAGGAAGCAACCCCAAGCAAGAAAGGGAGAGTCGATGAATATTGCTAAAGGTACTATTTGTTCATTAAGACTCTACCTTTGAGAAATTTAGGAGTTATTATGAAGGGAAAAGAGTAGTGAAAGGAACGGTATTTGATTTCAAATTGTTTGGAGAAGATGGATTAAATCTAGAAGTGATGAAGTGGGTAAAATATCATGAATAGGAAGACTTCCTAGGCTACAAAGATATGACCTACACTAGGTTAGTGCAAGTGCTAGTTAGCAATTATAACACTAGCACCAAGAAATCCTAGATAGGAAAGATAGAAGTGGACCTATCCCTAGACAACATAAGAGAGACATTCAAACTGCCCAAAGTAGAAATAAATGAAATTGAATGGCCCTCAAGCAAGTCAGCTTTATTTTCTGATCTTGTAGGAGTAGAAATAAGAGAAAAAGAAATTATCTACTTCCCTGTTATTTAGAATTGGACTTGAAGATTTCCCATAGTTTAGTGTTTAATAATATTCATCCAAAAATTTGGAGTTCAAATCAAATACCTGAAAGGGATGCGAAAATACACTAGGCATTGAAAAACATGAAGAGTGTAAATCTGGCAAGGATAATCAGTGACCACCTGTACATGATTAAGATCAAGTCTAGATTTCCACTCCCTTATGGAATGGCCTTCACCAAGTTCCTAAAGGATGCTAGAGTGGATCTCTTAGAAGAACAAGGAGAGCCCACAAAGGCCACTGATGTGATCAACAAGACTACCATAAAAAAGATGGGCTTTAAGAAGATAGAAGAAGGGTGGATTTCTAAAATGCCAAAGAAGGTGAAGCGGATGAAGCAAATAGAAGCTCCAAGAGAAGAAGAAATTAGAGGAGAAGAAGTGGCTAAAAGAGAAGAAGAAGAAAGAAGAAAAGAAGTAAATGGAATAGCCAGAGAGGAAAGTCAGGCAGTAGTAGCAACATCTCACACTAGGCCTACCCAATATCACCAAACCACTCCATCTAGACCTAGCCATCTAGCCACATCAACTATCCCTAGCCTCCACCATATCAAAATCATCTTAGAAAATCAACTCACCACACACCTAGAACCCTTACATAGTAGGTTAGAGTTCCTCACCCAATGGGTAGATAAACTTGAGGAGTCGGTGAATCTCAAGTTGGATACATTGATTTCATTTTGTGTTTTGAGTCAACTCAAGCCCAAACCATGTCAAATGTCACACCCCACCTAGGGGCCTATGCATTTTACCATTTCTCTATAATTTTCCTTTAAAAAAATTCTACCAAAAATTGAGCAGAGTCTACTCTGATTTAGATACATTAAAACTTGTGTAATTATTACTCATATATAAAACTGAATTTAACAACTGTAAAACAATAATATAAGCCATTAACTCACCCAACTTACCCACACACTACCCAGGATCCGAGTTGTCCCATGATGGCAATAAACAAAATTGGAATATTTTACATCCATTCACAAATATCACTATGACATGTCAATACTTTATATTATACAATAATTGAAATATTTTAATTACAATTACACAAATACGCTACAATTTCATATCATTATATTACAAGGAGGACATCTTCATGATGTGTTCGACCTTACCAACCCTCAGTTGGAATTCTTTACCTGTCCAATCAGACAAAAAAAAAAAAGAAAGCATGAATCCAGGCAAACTCAGTAAGAAGGTTAAATAGAAAACAATAGTAAAATAACAACATGTTCACAATCAGACCATGAATAAATACATCATAATGTAATCATGAGAATATACTCATGAGGCTTGAGTCCTCCTCATTTAATGTACTTGATACACCATTTTGTCATATTATATTTCACAAATCAAATGTAATTTATATCCAGTTTAGGTCACTCTAACACCACATACCATATTAGTGACATGTCAACACTTCATATCATAACTATGCCATACTAGCATAAAACAATCTATGTATCTCACTATGAAATATTTCTCATTCCATCAACATATATAGTAGCATAAGATTGTAACCAACTTGCTCCTGGGACTTATAATCCTTATCCATGCACATATCAAGGAATACTCACTATCCCTATCTCTACACATCCATTTACATTTGCATGCATACTAACATCAATTAATACAACATAATGGGATATCTGCTATCCCCTTTTATTCATACATTCACTCACAAGCACTAGGAACAAGATTATGGGACTTGAGCCAAATCAACCATCTATAAATCATATAATATATCACAAAACAAAGAATCATGGAATATCCTATATCCCCACCCATTCACACATGACCATATACAAACATATACATACAACGGGTTAATTGTTATCCCCATTCAGTAATATAGTCAACTTGAAAATAAAGCCTACTTACCTTATTGAAGAACTACTTCTACCTTTCTCAAGTGTCATGCTTTAGCTATCCATTCTACCACTTTGCTCCCAAGTAGATCTTATATATACATAACATGTAATACAAATTAATTTACAACTTCCTATAAGGTTTCCAACTTAATCTCATCGACATTCACTCAAGAATCATCTTATTCCTTTATGCATCAATTTGATATCTCAACCTAGTTCAAATTTGGAGTTTTTCACTTAATTCAAGTCTTTCTTTAATAATATATTCAAGATAAAGTTCATTAACATCTCATAAATATCAGTTTATTTGTCCATTTAAGTCAATTAAGTATCTTCTTTCCTGATCATTTAGATGTTGCTATAAAATCTCTCAACCACACTTTATCTCTCATTGACATAATTCATCAAACATCTAATAAGCATGCATCAAACCTCTAATAAACATGCTTTAGCTCATAACCTTTTGACAAAGTGTATTAAGGGAATTCCATTTCTAATCATATAAAATCCTTATTCAGTACAAGAAATGATTAGGTATTCATGAAAACAAGCCACTTAACCATTAACTCAATCAACTTATTGATCCAACACTCTTTATACTAAAGCCCTTTACAATCTTTTACTTAGGTCATTATTAAAATTGGGTTTCTCATTCTCAATTACATTCCAAAACACTTTAATTGATAACTTAGGCATTTTCTCCATGGATCCACAACAAATCATGTAAGTTTATCTATCCAAATCACTATTTGCACTATTATGAAACCCTAGCACAACATGAATTATGATTTCTTATGCCCAAATAAGTTCCAAACCACTATAATTAACTCATTAATCATTTTTCTCATACAAATTATATATAACTCATGAAATTCCCCAAATTCATCATTATTCATGATACTCTAAGAAATAAAAATCACAAATTGAGTTGGGGAAAACCACCTACCTTTGATTTCATGCATGGCCTTAATCATAGGAGAAGAAATCGGCTCCCAAATCTTCAAAATCCCACAATGGTTTGTAGAAATTATACTTTTCTTCCTTTCCCCACTGTCCAAACAAATAAAAATCCATCTAGGATACATGTTTGAAAGATATCACACCTAAAGCTACTTGTTTTGCTAGCAAAAAGGATAAGAAATCAAGGATTAAAGTAGTTGGGTTAAGGGGCTAGGGCATGGGGAAGAAGGAAAAATTAAATGGAGAAGAAATGAAATGGAACAACTTTTTTTTAAAAATAAAACCCATCGATAGTTCTCTTCAACCCATGCCACAACACCAAAATTTCTAGTCGTCGCCCCAAGTGCCATCTCAATCCGATGCCATGGTGCCCACACCACTGACCCCTCCTTTCCTACCCTGTTCACCCTCTTACTTCTCTGCTTTGGCTCCTTTCTCTCCTTTCTCTTCATACCTTTTTACCATGATTTTTTCCACTTAATATTAACATATGATACATAAAAATTATACATCAAATAATTGGGGATCAAATCATATAACTATTTTCATAATCTTTTAATTTGGAAAATCACATGTAACTGATAAGCCATTTATAATTACTTAAATAATCTCACTAAAAAAATTCACCACCTCATTTCATCACTATAAGTGATAAGAAAAATTTACTCCTCTACTTTCAATGCCTTAGGTGTTACACCCAACCATCGAAACCAGTATTGATCTTAACCCTTTTTAATTAGCTTGATTTTAATGATGAACGTGATTAACTAAATAAGTTTTGATGATGAGCAAACATGTGAGTGAAGTGTTAAGGTACTGACAGTTACAGTCTCAAGTGTTGCAGTGATAAGCATATAAAACAGGTTCATGGAAATAACTTTAGAATTGTTGGACTGCATGTTCAAGATGATATCAAATATTTTCCAACATGGTTAAGATATCAAAGGAAGAAAAACAAGTGAATACTCAAAATAGTTTGATATGAATTTAGAAGAATATTTCAGATGGACTGGAACATGTTCGAAATCAAGAGAAGCAAGTTTAGAATATGAAGAATTAATAAGAGGGGAAGATGAAATCTAAATACACGAGATCGAGTTTGAAAGCTTAAGAACTTGTTCAAAAGAAGAACTCTATGTTTTAGCACTCAAAAGAACAACCCAAGTTCTTTAGATGATCTTCAAAATATATTCAAAGATGCTTCAAAGGCCAAGTCATAACTACTGGAAATATCAAGCACTAGAAGGAAGCTTTAGAGTGACTTCAAAGGTACTTCAGATGAATTTAGACAAGCATCAGATCATATTCAAAGGTGAACTCCACGTTTCAGAGACAACATAATCAACATGAGTTCATTTAGCCTCTTCAAAAGTTCTTAATAGTCGCCTCAGAGGTATTTCAGAGGAGAAATAATAATTTTTGGTACGTCAACACAAGGGAAGAACACTTTAGCAAAAAAAATAAACTTCAGAGGGGTTGATACATTGCTATAGATGTTCAAAAACCAACTTTAGAGGTTCTAAAGCATGTAGGAGCAACGTTGAGGAATTCACTTCATTTCAAATGGTCTGAAATCTTATTTTAGATGTCTTGAAACACTGTTATGACACATTTTAGCTATTGCTAGCATAAAATGTTTGCAAGGAGCTGAAAATAACTAAATAACAACCTTCAGAGGTTTGGAAGTGTTGCTTTAGAAGGTTTAAAGTGATAGTGACACTTCGAAGACTCCAAACAACACAAAATTGCAAAGTTGCATTACTTTAGAAGGTCTGAAGTTATTACTTTAGAAGGTTTGAGGTAGTGGTGACTCCAAAATAGCAACAACTTCAGTATTTTGAAGAAGCGCCCTCATGACTACATCTAGTTCATCCAGATGATCTGAACTCATTACTTTAGATGGTTTTAAGTTGCGGAAACACCCAATGGTCGGAAACATTTCTCACGCATTTAATGAGTGTCATCTTCCCAAACAACTATTTTGAATCCTCATATAAAAGGAGTTAACTAGGGATGTTGCTACAGTTAGAAAAATTTACCAAATAAATTTAAGATCATTTACACATAATTAAAATTTTCTTCCAAGAGTTTTCAACTCCACTGCGCAATATTTTGATACAAGCATTCAAAGCACATTATTTCTACAACTTTACTAGAGTCTAAAACACCTAATCTTTACTATATTATATTTATTATCCTTACTTTTAATCTTTGTACAATCTGCCTAAGTAAAAGGCACTTATTCTATACACATTTATTTCTATTTTCTAGTATAGCAAACAAGGAGATTACCGTTTGCTTGTATTAATTACGGCAAGCAGGAAATGTTAGGACTACTATGCATATTTTTGATGATAAAAAAAATTATATTAAGACACAACTTATGCTAATGATATGTGTGCTTGAATTATGAACAATTATGCTTATAATGTATGCGTGTTTATAAAAGTTAAAATTATACAAGCATACATTCATGATGCACTTAATCTTGAGTGTCATAATATGTTGAAAAATACATTTGCACTATGCTTTATTAAGTTATGATATTATATGACTAAATGAAGATGTATGTTATCCTTGCTCCATAACATTTGCAAATTATATGAGGATAAATACATTCTGATAAAATGATATATTTCAAAGATAACCACATAGCAAGTGCAAAAATTTCTAAGTATAGAATCAATATCAATTATTTCAACCATTTGTTATGGTTTAGAAGAATTAAATTAAAGATCATATTTTAGAAGAAAAGAAAGAAGAAAACAAAGGCTTTAAGATGAGCTACAAGATGTTTGCTTTGTCTGTAATGTCCAGAGAGAAATTCCCATGGACAAATGCAAAGCAAAAATAGAAACAAGTCCAAGAAGAAGCCAAGGTCAAGAAGTAGAAACTTCGTCCAAGAATATAATCTTGAACAATTCAAAATGACCAAATAGAAGTTTTTCTGAGACAAAGTAGAAGAAGCAACTCCACTAGAAACTCAGACAAATTAAGATGAAGAAGTTGAGAAACAAGGAAGAACTTTGTCTGATTGCTAAGAAGAATTCAAGGCTTGGACATATGCGCATAACATAAAGGAAATTTGTCCAAGCAATGAAAGACAAAGCATGAACTTTGTCTGACACTTACTCCAGACAAATGCAAAACAAAAGAAGAGTTCACCCTACTTTATCCGAACAAAAAGATGAAGAATAGAAAGCAAAGTTCACCCAAGATAATCCAGTCCAACTTCGTCCGTGTCATCAAAGTTTGTCCAATACTAACTCCGAATGAATTACAATGAAGAAGCTTGAAATTCATCCAAGACTTACTCCAAACAAATACAGATAGAGAGAGGCCATGACTTTGTCCAGAGCTAATTAATTTATGTGACTTGCATTAAAATGGGATCTATGCTCATGCTTTCGATGTGCAAAATTATCTTAGTAACCATTTTCGGCAATAAATGGTGTTGCAAGCTTTCCAGTTGTAATAAGTCAAAATGGAAGAAAGATATTTCAACAACTCATCTTCCTCTTTGCAAAAGAACAACATTGCAGTAACTTAGGATGAATTAGAAGCAATGCACTCCAATGATAGAAATTACAATAGTCTTCTACATTCATTGTTGCTCCCATTTCTGCATCCAAACTAACCCGTTCTTCTCCAATGGTTAAATTTTGAAGAGCTATTTAAGAAGAAGAGTTGAGACGATTCAAAGGTAGTGAACGATTATTTTTTAATGAGCTTAAACCTTATACAAATCCTTTCACCCATGTCCAAAAGTTTTAACCTTCAAATATCCATTACATGAGCTTTAAGCTTCCAAACTTTTATGGCCATTTTCTTTTCATCATGGGAAGATCCTTTGTATCACATCGAGCTTCTAACAGATCAAATCTTCCCAGAGCTTAAATGAAACACTATGTAAAAGTGTATAAGTTTTTTGGTAAACTTGAAAACCAGAGAGTTGGTGGTGAGCTCTAGAAAACTATCAAGTTTGCTGGTGATTTTAAAAATTAGGGAGTTTCTTGGTGAGTTCATGAACACTGGAAGAGTTCTATGAGCACTAGTTACACCCCTTGGAAATGAAATCCAGAAAAGTGTTAGGAGCATTGGTTACACCCCCTAGAGCTAATCTAGAAGAGTGCTAGGAGCACTATTGTATTTCCATTATATGGGATATAGTGGAACTCAAGGCATAAAGAGAGTGTGCTCTTGGAAGAGTGGAGTAGGGAGGTTGCTCGAACCACTATAAAAAATATTGTGTTATTTATGTGTATGCCTGATTGCTTTACCTTCCTTACACTTTACAATTTTATCTTCTCTTATATTATTGCATAGCATACGAACACACAAAGAGGAAAATTAGTTCAATAAGGGGTTAAGCAAATAATTGTTATAAACCCAATTCACCTCTTCCCTCTTGGGTTAAGTCATCCTACGGGAACCAATAAGAAAGACATGCTAGAAGCTTGTAAGAGTTGGTTGGTGAGCTCGTAAAAACCAACAAGTGTATTTTTAATCAAAGTGAGCTGATTAGGTGTAGTGGAACCTGAGTGTAGTAGAGAGACTGACTTAGAGAAGTGGAGTAGGTACAAAGGAAGGGTCGAACCACTATAAAAATACCTATGGTTGTGTGTTGCATGATTTCTTCTATTTTTTTCAGCATGGTCCTTTTATTTGGCCAAAATTTTTTAAAAGCTTAGTTCATTCCCCCTCTTGAGCTACCATCGGCAAGGGACCATTAACAAGTCCACTCATTTCACTCCTCAACCAAATCCTTTTATTTTCGGCAAATAAACAAAAGTCCTTACCCTTTAGACCATCTTCTGACTCTCAACCATCTGAACTACATACCAATGAAGATCATACCATTTCACAACCATCACAACAAGAATCTCTTAATCCCACCAAGTCAATTTCACACCAATAGTCCTTTGCAAAACAAACATCCATCATTTCCTCATTTGATTCATCTGAGACTGAATTAGATATGTCCAAGCTTGCCCCCATTGCAGAATAAGAACCCATACCATTAGATCCCATTTTTATCCCATTCCAAGAGTATATGACCTAGAAAATGGCAAACTCATGCTTTTAAGGCATCTAGAGAAAAACTCTATAGAATCAGTCAATATACTAAGGATATACTTTTTCCTACAATAATTAGAAGATGGATCATATAGATCAAGGGTAGTAATTGTTCCTTCAGTATAGCCTGACCTAAGCAGATTCTTCTGATCTCAACAACCCCAATCTCAATCTCAATCACAACCACAACCATCCAAGTCTCTTCTGCCACCATTAGCTCAACCAGCACCACCATCAACTCAATCAGCAAAACCATCCACCAACATTCCTCAAAAAGTCTCCAAAACAGAAATCCCTAGTCTATCACAAACTCATACCATCCAGCCTCCAACACTCCCAAAATCCACACCTCTAACACCTAACAACTTACAAAAATCAAAATGTCCATTCAAGAATTTCATGCTAGAAAGAACATCAATGTAGCCATCAGTTTCCTCCTCCAATCCCAAAATAAAACCCCCACACCACAAGATTTACCCTTCCTTGACTACGAAGATCAAACCTTCATAGACAACATAATTCTTCTTAAGGACCCTCCTCACACACCTAAGAACTAAAAACCTCAAACCATTTAAAACATAGATGATTATCTTCCTCTCTATTCAAGGGAATCTAGCCCCTAACTCACTCACCCAAGGCAACGGCCAAGCCCAAACTAGCCCTTAAATCTAAACCCACTAAAAAACGAAAGCCAGCCACCAAAGCTAGAGCCCCATCTAACCAAAATCTAAGCCATAGCCTAAACAATAGTCTAAGCCTCAAGTTGATCTTCCTAATCCATACACCATTTTCTTAGCCCATGATATATATTATGCTAGGTATAACACAAATAACTAGGCATTTCAAGAGGGCACACCCATTCCATTCCTAGAGCTTGACAACCTTAGCTATATGGCTAGACTCAACCTCATCCAAATCACCATGGTCTATCCTCATCACCACCGCAAAGGCCTCCCCATGGCTATTCCCCTCAATCCCACTATCATACCAAGTCCACCCATCAAATCTCCAACCAACTCATATCTAGGAAACAAAGAACCCAAAAGACTAAGCCCAAATCTCCTATCCCCTACACACCTACTCCCCAACCACCGAACTAGCCTGCCTAACCAACTAACAACCCAACCTACTTTCCCCTCACCTACTTAGAAAGACCCAAACCCAATAAGCCATTGCATTTTACTAGTTATTTTTTCTCTTAAATGTTTTAAACTTCATGATCTTTTTATTTTGATAAAGAATGTATTGTATTGAATAGATCTATGCAATTCCTTTTGTGATTAATGCAACATAGCTTACTTTTCATTTATTTTGACAAAGAATGTATTGTATTAAATAGGATGGGCAGTAGCTGGAAGATGCAACATGAAAGAGTAATCAGCTTTCCACAAGGTCAATTGAGAGCATTCCCATGAGTATGCTTTATTTTATTTTTGCTAAATTGATGCCTTCTAACCATGTTTCGAGTGTAACTAAAGAAAGAGCTCTACTAAAATTTGCTATCGTCACATGGTTGTCTATTGATGTGGGGAGGGTGATTGAGCATTCCATTACTTCTTTTCTGACTGGAAGGATGAAGAGCAGCCTTGGCCATCCATCCTTGATTTGTCAACTGTGTCACATGGTGGGTATTCCTATCAAATAACAAGAAGAACGTCAGCCACCACTCCCTCTCATAGATGATGCGGTTATGGAGTAGTTGGAAAGGACTAGTGCTTCAAGCCATAGAATGGGCCCATCATCCACTGCCCCAAGCTCTTCCTAGCAAAGACAATCAAGGCACTCCCAGAGCAGTACACCCACACTAGCTGGTCTACAAGACCAAATTATAGACATGTGGGATTCCAATGAACATTGGCAACAATAGACAATGATGCAAATTAACATCATGACGGATCATCCTATGGCCATATAGTCTATGTTTTAGAACTACAACTTTTTCAAAGATGCTGGCTCGGTTGTCTTTCCCACTCCTCTAGTTTTTCAACCATTCCATCCACTAGCTAATGATGAAGAGTTAGATGCCTCCTTTGATGAGTAGTCTAACATATTTCAGGGAAGTCGAGGATAATGTTTAGTTCAAGTGTGGGGGAGTAGTTGTGTGTTTTGTTTAGAGTGTCTTATTGGAGTGTTTTATTTAAGTTTGAGTCTATTGAGTCTATTTTTGTGAGATTTACATTATGACTATTAGGATTTGCCTCCAAAAGCAATTGTGTGCCAATTTGTTGAGATTAATTAGGATATTTCTCTCTTAATAATCACTAGCATGCTAAGTTTTTTTATTACCATTGCATATAATTTAGGAAGAAGGATAAGCACTCCTTGTGATCTACTGATTCTTGTACAAAATTCTTTCTTCCTCATGACTAGTGAAAATTTCTCATGCATGTTATGTCATAATCATGCAAAGTGTATGCAAATTAGCTGACAATATTATGAATTCATTGACTTTTTTATTGAAACAAGTATGTTAGAACTTGTCTGAGTATCCCTCAAGGTGAAATCCTAGACAACATGTTTACTAGGAATTGATTTAGGCATTCTTTGATCAGTTTGAGCCTTTCAAGCTAACCTAGTACATTTATGTCACTAGATTCCCCATTAAAAATGATGAAAGAATGGCATGTGCAAAGCATGTGAAAAACTACCATTCAAAATTTCTTATTTAGCCTCATTATCCAAACCTATTTCACCTAAAAAACCATATGTTACCCATTAAGAGACATATTTTATGCTTATGGTTGTTGATGGGTATGAATAAAGCAAAAGAAGATAAGCTTGGGTGTGTAATAGTAATATAGCCCAAAATTAAGAAAAGATAGAGAAAACCGCAACAAACGTTAAGAGAGTGAACAATCTTATGTAAGTTTATTACGTCTCTTACATTGTTGATCCTTGCTTCCTTTCTTTTTTAGCTAAACCAAAGGCCCCATTACAAGCTTAGCTAAGACCTATTGATCCAAGTGAGTAAGAGTTATCTAGATTAGTGGACAGGGATTATGAAAAACAATCTTATGATGTGTTTTGTGAAAATCATTAGAATCATTAGTTCACATATTCTAAGTTGACAAGTATGCATGGAGCATAAGAGTGACATAGCATACACATTCACAATTTTCACTTCATGACAGGATTGATGAAGTATGAGTTTCATGTAATTATTTTGGAAGTGTTTTGACTCAATTTTGAATTATGTGTACATGTATAATTTATCTAGAATGTGTTTAATTCTTCAAGAAAGAGCTTATTCTAATTGTTTCACTAGTTTGGTTACTAATTTTGCTTGAGGACAAGCAAGGGTTTAAGTTTGGGGGTATTTGATGTGTGAATTTTATTTACTTATATTTTTGTATTTTTAAGCTTAATTCCATGCAATCTTTGATTAGTTTTATGTTAATTTCACATATTTTTGTTATGTGTTTAGGTTAGTGGAAGAGTGGAGAAAAGGAGAGAAAGCAAGCAAATATGGACTAGGAAAGCAGTAAAGGAAGGCAAACACAGTAGCAAGGGAGCAGAGTTGATGAAGCAAAGGAGCAGAATGATCAAGGTGGTGGTGCCATTGGCACCAACAGCTAATCAAATTACAGAATTAATATTTTTTTTTATTTTTTGGAATGCTACATTTTTAAGCCTGTTTTTAGTAGTTTTGGGGAGAGTTTTTCAGAGGGAGTCTAGGTTTTTCTTGGAGGCTACTCTGAGGAGATTTTGAGGAGCAAAGAAGGAGATTCAAGAGAGCGAAAGCGATTCAAGAAGGCTAATTGTATGATATTCTTCATGAAGGGAATATCTTTTATTTTCTTCATGAACTAATTCCTTCTTTCTAGGGTGAAAATGTAGCCCTTTTTGATAAACCTTGTTATTTGGATTATTGATTATTTAATGCAAGTTTATGTTTTTATTCATGGGTTTTATTTCAATCGTTTGATCATCACTATTTTTATAAATCTTATTGATTGTCTATACATGGTTAAGGCGCACAACTAACATACAACCATGAGCTTCCTTGAATGAGAAAAGTAGAAGGTTAAGGCTCACACCTAACACACAACCAATCTACTTGGTTCATAGTTTTTGATCGTAATGGATTTTCACCTCAATTATGCTACATACCATAGGTAATTGGAACAAGTGAAAGCTCTTGATTTAAACCCACACACCAAACGATAATAATTATATCATAGAAAGAATGAACCCAAACAAGCATTGAATCCAATATCCAAATAACAAGGGGAGTCACTAAGTGGTGAAATCTGAACCCTAGACCTTTGTCACTTGCAATCTATCCTATATCATTCCATAGCTCAAGATTTCTGATTATCTTTTTAGTTTATTATTCTTATTAGTTCAAACCAACAATCTATCTTTTCAAAGTTAGTTTTAGTTAGTAACTTAATTTAATTAAATCATTTTGTCATTCTTTATGGGATCGACACTTGCTCATGCACACTTTACTGCTATACACTCATGCACTTGCGAGGTATTATAATTTAAACCATCAATGTGTCTTCAGTCATCTTATTTTCTACATGTATCTTTCTCACCCTTGTGCTTTCTGATTATGACAAAAGGGGGGAAGAAATGAGAGAAATAGGAAAATTAGGATAAATAAACATGTCTAGATTAGCAAAATGATAAAGGAAGTAATCTTAAAACTTATCTTGAAATTGTGCATTCAATCACAGGGAGCTCTTAGAATTAGTAGCATATTTTTTTAATGCCCTACTTTTTTTCTAAAAGGTATCACTTAAATGTTTTGTCATCATTAAAAAGGGGGAGAATGTTAACTCTAACCCCACAACCGGCTGATTTTGATGATGAATATTTAGTAACAACTAAGTTTTGATGATGAGCAAACATATGAGTGAGAATTTATGGTACTAACAAGTTATTTTTCAAAGTATTGTAGGAACAAATTGATAAAGCATATATATACACTAAGGAAATAAGAAACCAGTGATTTGTTACACAAAACAAGTATAAAAAGCTTAAACAAATCACACTCCAAGTTTCAGAGGAAGAAAACCATGTAAATGCCTCCAAAATTGCAAGTTTTGAATTTTAGAAGAAGTTTTAAAATCATGAAATTAACTCTAAAAACATGTTATAGTAGTTTTGAAGACATTTTAGAAGGTTCTAAAGACTTAAGAGGACATTTCAGAGGTTGCACAAAGTGGAAGTTAAAGTTTGAAAGCTTTAGAGGCAACTTTAGAGGAAAGGTCAGAGGTCTAAAGATCATTTCTGAAGTATGGAATGAGTTTGAAAATTTTAGAGGATAAATTTAGAGGAAAAAATCCTAGTTTCATAGGTCTGAAATATTATTTAGAACTTAGTTTAGAATGTGTAAGACTTTCAAAGGATCTTTCAGAGGATAGACTTTAGCTTCAGAAGTTTGTAAAGCTAGCCGTTAGTGGTAGTTGAAGCTGTCAGCATTTAGAGGAACTTTCAAAGGTTGGAAATTGACCTTTAGAGGTCTGATCAGCCTTGCTAGAGCACATTCCATCTACCAAGCAAAGTTCAGAAGTCTAAATAGAAGCTTTAGAGCTCTTAAATTAAATGCAACAATGATAACTAGCAAAGGTATCCAACCTTTAGAAGTCTAAAGTAAAATTTTAGAAGTCTGAAGTGCATTCCTAGGAAACTTTTGATTAAGTGTAGAAAATGCAATTTGAAATTGTTAAAAACTTTCTAGAAATGATGAAATGGATAAGACATCCCTCAAAGAATATAAATAGATATTCAAATCTCTAGAAGAAGTTAGTTGAGTGAATTAAAAGTGCATTTACAAAATATGCAAAGTTTTCCAAGTTTCAACTCTCAAAGCTCAATCTTCATCAAACTTTAAGGTCTTTGAAATCTTTGATCTTTACTACAACATCATTTAAGTGTATTGATTTAATTGTCTACAATTTTCCTAAGTAAGAGACATTTATTCTATATAATTTTATTACTACTTTCATCTTTGCAAGCAAGGTGCTTGTAGTTTTTTGTGCTTGTAGTTTTTTGTATTGAATTCAGCAAGTAGGAAAGATTTGTTGTGAGTGTAAGAGTTTGTTGGTGAGCTCTCAAAAACTAACTTGTGTTTGTTTAAACATGTGTTGGTGAAACTTGAGTGTAGTAAGTAAGACTGACTTAGAGAAGTAAAGTAAGAACTCTGCTTGGGGAAAACCACTATAAAATAAACTATCTTCTATGCTATTTAATCTTTTCATTATCTGTTTGCATAAAGAATCCTTAATTTGGCAAAAGTTTTTGAAAGCTTAATTCACCCCCCTCTTGAGCTACCTGAAGTAAGGGACTAACAAAGGCAAATAATCAAAGTAAGATAAGAAAGAAATGATTTACATATTTTATAGTGATATTGTTCACTACAATTCAGCCGCAATCATACAATGTCAAGTTTTATAGTGGAATGATGAGAAAGTTATCGTCTCCACAAGGACCCTAAATTTCAATTATTCACTAAATATTATAATAATAATCCTAAATTTATCAAGAGAATCAAAAACTAAGAGAATGAATAAGAAATCGGAGTAAGCAAACTTTGGTGGAAAGAAATCGAGATAGAGAAGCTCTAGAGGATCGTTTTCACTTATGCTTCAATCATGGTATTTTTAACTTGTTATACATTGATTGTTCTCTTGGTTTATAAATCAAGAATTCTTATTTACTCAACCCCCTTTCTTGAGCATAGAGTCAAGTATATCTTCTCAATATCCCAATTTTGAAATCTTTATAAAATTTGGAAAATTAAGAACTTATTAAGATCTTTAATTCTTTCAAACGATTTCATAAAACCTAAAATCTCTCTCAAGTCATTTATAAATTCATGTTATGATGTCTAGATCCTATTTAAAATTACCTCTCTCGAGCATCAAATCCCAAATATAAAACCATTCAATAGATAATCAATAAATTGAAAACATTAAGAATAAGACATCATAAATAAACTAATGAAAACTCTCAATATTCTAACTAATTAATCACACTATAATATCCACACAAGATTCATATCACCTCTAGAAAGAAGAGTTTAGCTACTCATAAAAATATTAAAAACAATTCCAAGTATTCTAAACATAATGAAAATAATAAAGGAAGAACAATGAAGAACAACTAAAACCTAATTGAATGTTGAATCTTCCTCTAAGCTTTGAACCACAATTGCTTCTAATCTTGCCTTCCACCAAAATGTTTCTCTCCTTATATTGGATGTGTAAGCCTCTTTAAATAACCCAAATTAGGGTTAATTTGCACCTCCTTGCAGAATAAAATATTAACCTTGTGCATAGAATCAACTAGGTTTTAAAAATATAATTTTTCCGCACTTTTGGGCATTGCGGTGCCTAACTCTCTGCCCATTTTCATCCCCTCACAATCATATTGGTACTATAGCGCTCAAGTTGTTATCCATTTTTGCAACTTCATGATTTTCAGCTTTTACACTTTAAATACTGGTTTATCTTTTAACCATAACTTTCTCATATGATGTCAAATCATGTGATTCTTGATGCATTAGAATGCTAAGATGAAGATTTCATGTTAAAAAATTTCTCCAAATCAACATCCATGTATGCCAAAAATTGAATGCAAGTTATGGTTTCTTTATATTCAGCTTTATTTTGACAAGTTTTGATGCTTGAAACACTAACTAACTTCATTAAGTACAATATTTAATCAAATGTGAATAAACCAATGAAATCATGTCAATTAAAGGTCAAAATGTGTAAATTTAGGTATCTATGATATGAAAATTTATGAGCTTACCAAATGTCCCTAAACTTAGCTTATGATATTCTCAAGCAAAATAACGACCATAACTAATGAAACATCATGGATATTCCCTCCCAAACAACCAAAAACATGCTAGATAAATCACACATGTATACATTACTCAGAAATCAATCAAGACACTAGCCAAGTAATCTCATGAACTCATGCTTAATCAATATCTTCATGAAGTGAAATTTTGTGTGTGTGCTTTGTCAATTTGATGTTGCATACATGCTTTTCAATCAATAATATGCAACTCAGTAATTCTAATGATCTCCATAAAACATCTCATAGGCTTGATTTTCATAATCCCTCTCCACTAATGTAGACAACTCTATTCACTAGGATCAATAGGTCTTTCTTAAGCTTGTATCGGGGCCTTGGATTCATCTACCAAGAAAAATGATAAGGATTTCACAAAGTAAAAGATCATAAGTGAATGCATATGAATGTTCACTCTTTTGACATATCTCATTTTTTTCTTCTTCTTTTATTTCTTTTTCTATTGTATATATGTATAGGATATATTACTACCACACCCCCAAACTTATTTTCTTTTGAGTTCATCGGGATATGATCCCCCCAATTGAATGATGAATACTTATTAATTCCTTTCCTTTTTATCCTTTTTTTTATTTTGGCATTATTCTTTTTAATACCCCCAAAATTATCTTCTTTTGCTCCCTCATACCTCTCTAATAACCATGTGCATCAAATATGTCTCTTAATAGGTTAAGCATGGTGTGTTAGGCTCAAAGAATCTGGATGATAAGGCTAAAGAAATAAAAGTCAAATGGTGGTTTTCATATGCTTTGCATATGTCCTTCCTTCATTAAGGCTTAGTGGGGACACTAGTGATAGTGACATGCTAGGTTAGCTTGAAAGGCTCAAACTAATCAAAGAATGCCTAAATCATGTCCAAGTAAATATGTTATCTCAAATTTTTCTTTGATGGATAATCAAATGTAAATAAAAATATGTTACTGAATTCACAACATCATCAACTAATCTACATACACTTCACATGATCATAACATAAAGTTCTCAACAAAAATTTTATTATTCATGGAAAAGAAAGACTTATAATAAGAATCATTAAATCACAAGGTGTCACTTATCCTTCCTTCTAAATCATGTGTAATGGATATTAAAAACTTAGCATAGGTTATTGGTCATCAAGAGAGAATTAATCTAACTCATTCCAATTCAATAATTTTGCACTATTGCTCTTGAATTTTCTTAGCTAAGTCATCAAAAGTAAAGTTCATCAAAAACATTATATGTAATTCATAAATAATAGGCCAAAATCGAATAAAAATTCCCAAATACCCCCAAACTTAAATAAACATTATCCTCAATGTTAAAAAAAGTTGCATAAGGGGGGAAGAAACTTCCTTGTGGGGGCATATTGTCCTTTGATGGTGGATGAAGGTTGTTGTTGATGGTGTGCCTAGTCTCTTGAAGGGATTGTCTGAGAATAAGAATATAAAAAATAATCAAAGCAAAAAGATAAAACAAAACAAAACCAAAAAGATTAAAAATTCTAAGAGAGAAGGGATGAGAGGTAGTTCTAATTTATAATCTTTAGCTTGACTGTCTCTTTCTTTACTCTACATATTTGAGGTGGATTTTGGCTTTTCAGTGCTCAGGTTCTTCAAGTCTTAGTATTGGCCTGTGGAATTTTTTAGGTGCACCCAGTTGATACACATACTCGATTGATTCAACATTGTCTATAAGCTTTCTTGAAAACTCTTCCATGTTTCCATCCACTACATCAATACTGAAGAAATCATCATTCTCATTGAGTAACTTCATCACCTTGAAGATACTGAACTTCACTTCTTGGTCATGGACTCATAATGGCCTATCTTCCTCTACACTTGAAAAAGAAGGAATCACTGCATACAAATGCATACCTTCGATTATCAAACAGTTGCTTTAGTTCTAATTTATCTTTGACCTCCTCCCTTTTTGAATCCTAATTAAGATCTTCAATCATGCCACCACTAATTTTTTTCACCTCATGATATGCTTCCATGCCACCACTAATTTTTTCAACAACCTGACTAATAGAATTTTCATTGCATTGTTCCTTTCCTAAAGATCTTGAACATGTTCATAAGTAAATGTAGTTATGACACCATTATCCAAAACCTCAATCCTTTTGCAAGTATTCTTCTCAACTGGACAATCTAAAGCATGGTAAATGTTAAAACTTACCTCATGGTCATTTACCCTCAAGGTTAACTCACCATGTTGCATGTCAATCAAAGCTGTCCAGTTGCTAAGAATGGTCTTCTAAAGATCAATAGCACCTCATGATATGCTTCCATGTCTATGATAACAAAATTAACTTGAAAGATGAATTTGTCTACCTTTACCAATACATCTTCTATAATAAACCAAGGATAAGTAAAAGACTTATTTGCCAATTTTAGTGTGATGGTAGTTGGCTTCACCTCTCCCAATCCAAGTTTCTAAAACATATACAAAGGCATTAAGTTAATAGATGTACCAAGATTCATAATGCTTTAAAAGATGAATTGCCAATAGAGCAAGGAATAATAAGACTCCCTAGATCCTTCAACTTCTATGGAAACTTTCTACGCAAAATGGCACTACACTCTTCTTCAACTTCATTGTAATATGTTCAAGCTTCCTTTTCTTGGACATTATCCCCTCCATGAACTTTTCATAGTTTAGCATCTTCTCCAAAGCCTCTACAAAAGGAATATTGATATGAATTTTCTTATAAATTTCAAAAAATTTACTAAATTGCTCATCAATTTCTTCTTTTGAAAATGTTGAGGAAAAAGGAAGTGGAGTTTTCAAAATTGGAGGGTTATCTTAAAATGAAATTCTCCCAAGTTTGTAAACTTCCCTTTTAGGTTCTTCTTTCTTCTTCTCTTCCTCCTCTTTTCCTTGTTCAGCTTCTTGATCAATTGTTGTTGAGAATGATTGTGACTCATTGTACTTCTTTTGAGATTCTAACTCTTTGCTACTTCTTAGTGTTACAACATTGCATTCTACCTTTGGATTGTTTTTAGTGTTACTTAGAAAAAAATTTTATTTGGATTATTAATAGCATAAGTAAGTTGACCGATTTGAGAAAAAAACTTTTGTTTGGATTATTGATAGCATAAGTAAGTTGACTGATTTGACTTTCCAAAGATTTAAAAGATGCATTTATATTCCCCATATGTGTCTCAAGGCTATCAAGTCTTCCTTCATTCCAAGTGAATCTTGCCCAAGTCTCTATAACAAAGGTGCTCACAAGATCTCCAAGTGAGGGCTTCTTCTCAGTTGGTTGATGTTGAGGTTGAGGTTGAAAAATAGCAGGAGAGTTCATGGCATTCCTACAATTTTCTTATGATAGATACTCATGGTTACTCAATCTTGGATAATATTAAGTTAGTAGGTTATTTCAATGATAGTTGTTGTAGCCCCTGTTATTCACATATTGCACCTTTCCCTTGGTCTCATCTATGGCCATGTATGATCCAATAGTGTTTGAAGAAGACTCTCTAGCAATTGGAACTCCCTTTTGTGCCCAATTAGCTATCTGATGAGTTAGAGATGACATCTGTATAGTAAGAATTGTAACAGGGTCTAATTAAAAACAACCTACAACTTTTCTTACCATAGAATGCTCATTGGACCAATGGAATGTGTTTGGTGTATTGTTTTCAAGCAAAGAATAAGCTTCTACAGCAGTTTTCCCCATCAATGATCATCCAGAAGTGGCATCAACAATAGTTCTAGTTTGACCATTCAACCCATTGTAAAATGATTGAATTTGAAGCTATTCAAGAAAACCATGTTGAGGACACCTTCTAATCAAATCTTTAAATCCTTTCCAACATTCAAAAAGTGGATCAAAATTCATTTGTTTAAAATATCCAATTTCACTTTTGAGTTGAGTAGTTTTGCAGGTGGAAAAATTTTAGCTAAAAACTTCTCAATCATTTCATCCCAAGTGGTTATACTTCCTAGCTGTAGACTCTGCGACCAAACTCTAGTTTTGCCTCTCAAAGAAAAAGGAAATAATCTTAGTTTAATAGCATTATTAGATACACCATTCATCTTTATTGTATCAAGGATTTCTTTGAACATGGTCAATTGAATATTTAGATCTTCGCTTGGAGATCGTCCATATTGATCAAAGAAGGCTTTAACTTGAAGTTGTTGGCATTGATTGTTAGACAAGAGATCCCAATTTCAGAGGTCTGAAAGACCATCTAGGACTTAGCTCAGAACATGTAAGACCTTCAAAGGATTCTTTAGAGGATAGACTCTAGCTTCAAAAGTTTATAAAGTTAGTTGTTACAAGTAATTAGAATTATCAATGTTCAGAGGCAACTTTAGAGGTGAGAGGTTACACTTCAAAGGTCAGAACCACGTTGTTAGAACACAACTCATTGACAAAGTAGATTTCAAAAATGGTAGCTTTAGAGCTCTTAAAATTAGTGCAACAATGGTAGTTGACAGAGCTACCCAACCTTTATAGGTTTGAGGTGCATTCGTTGAAAATTTTGATTGAGTACAGAAAATGCAAGTTAAAAAAGTTAAAACTATCTAGAAAGTCTATAATTGTTAAGACATCTTTTAGAGAATAGATATTTTATATATAGATTCAAATCATTAGAAGTAATTGAGTGAATTTAAATTAGCATTTACAAGCATTCAAGGTTTCTTCCAAAAGTTTCAACTCCCTCTGTGCTAAACTTGGATCAAACATTCAAAGCAACATCTCCATCAGTCTTTAAGTAGTTTAAGTTTCTGATTTCATTGTTAAATCATTTATCAATTTTCTATTCATCTATGTACATAATTTTTACTACTTTCATTTTCTGCAAGCAAGGGGCTTGTAGTTTTATGTATTGATTTCAGCGTGTATAAAAAACTTGTTGTAATTATAAGAGTTTGTTGGTGAGCTTTGAAAAACTAACTTCTATTTTTTTAAACATATGTTAGTGGAACCTAAGTGCAATAAGAGAGATTGACTCAGAGAAGTGGAGTAGGAACCTTGTGTGACACTTCAAAATTTTAAGGTAAGAAAATCTCCTGAAGCATGTGTTTTAGGTAATTTGCATTTATTAATTCAATGGAAATTTTAAAAGTATTGTGCTTATATGTATAACTCTTTGCATAACAACTACTAAAATGTGTTGTATAGGGATTGCATGTGCATGGTTTTCCATGCACTGCCATAACACTAAAAGGGAATAGGTGTTATATAATCCACCAGCCACAAACTACTCCAAAATTCATTTCTTGCCCCCTTTCCACATCCCCAGCCCTTGCACCAACCTCTTTACACTCTGTTTTCAATGGACTTTTGAGAAGAATCTTCATGTGAATGTGTAGCTACCACTTTACCAATAAATTCATCTAGTTAAGTGCAAAAAGATATAGCAATCTGGAAAATTCACCTAGAAATTCTCTACTTCAACAAGAGGAAGAAATTGAGGTTTTAGGGTGGAGATTAATTGGAGATCATTGTGATATGTGTTTATCTTAAATTTATTTGTAAATTTTGTATTGAAAATGATGTTCTACAACTTGATTAAGTTGTTTTGACATACAAAAAGATACTTCTATAGTTTCATAGGGGGAATTGTAGCATGCTTAGTTAGATGAATTATGATGCAAGTTAAACAGGAAAATAATGGCAATTGAATGAATATTATCATTTTAACTTTCATTTTTCCTTTATGAAGAGTTGCAATATGGAGTTGGGACATGATTACTTACTTAGCAAAGTTAATTCATATGCTAATTAAGTGTAACTTTACAAATATGATGATAAAATTAACTTCAAATTGTTATACTTTGTTGCAAAATCAATAATTGAATTCTTGCGTTTGTTGAAAAGACCTTAAAATTGAGATGTATTTAAGTAATCTTACTGTAGTTTAATTATCCTAGATGCCACAATAGCCTGTGTGAGGGGGATCACAGATGAGAGGTAGTGGCAGAAGACCTTACCTAGCTCTAGGGAGACAGTACGGAGAGCAGAGACCACAGATTATCACAGTGGTATAGGTGACTAATGCTCAAGAAGCAGAAGCAATGGACACTATAATCACGGATAATCTTTTTGTCCGTAGTTGTATGACTTATGCTTTATTTAATCGTAGAGTATCTTAGTCATTTGCTTCTATAGCTTTTGTAAACAAAGCTAGTTTGCATAAATACCTGATGGCTCAAATTTAATACCTCGCAAGTGCACGGTCGATGTATAGTCTAGTGTGCTTATGCAAGGGTCGAT
>JAYJMB010068305.1:0-24643 GCA_036873735.1 Pouteria campechiana
TTGCATAAGAATAACAAATATCTAAGTATAAAAACGTATCTTATGAGTGAATGAAATCCACTCATCAGTCACTTAGTATGGAGATAATTGACAATTGCTTCTCATTTTGGACTTGCTTTGAGAATGTGGAAAACATGGAAAATGCCTCATCTTTACTTGCCAATAAGATCACCCATGTAAACCTAAAGTAGTCATCTACAATGACATACACATATCTTTTGCCACCAAGACTTAATATGTCTGATGGCCAAACCAAATCCATGTGTAATAACTCTAGTGGTCTTGATATGGAGACTTTATTCTCAAGTGAAAAAGATATTGATATATTTTGACATTTGATAAGCTTTTCAAATTTGATTCTTGTCATATTTTAGCTTTGGTAGACCATTTACAAGATTTTTCTTCCACAAGGACTTAATATTTTACATATTGATATGTACCATTCTTTTATATCACAAACATGGATCATTAATGACTGTAATTAGGCATTTCCCTATAATTTCATCTAGATTAATAGAATAGATATTTCCATGCCTTTTTTTATTGAAAATGAGATCATCATTGACATCAAATACATTTCATATAGATGATTTAAACATAATTTGATGGCCTCTATCAAATAATTGGCTAATGCTTAACAAGCTATGCTTAAAACCATTTGCATATAATGTTGGTCCCTAAAGGAAGGCAAGGGGTGCATTTGGAATTTAAAACTTTTTCTAGACCCCTTTGAGATATAATGTCCCTCTAGCAAGCAAGGCAATCAAACAGTAATCACACAAATAAATAAGACATGGGGATTTTTATACTGGTTCGGGCAACTATCCCTACTCAACACTTCCAAGCACACTTTCCTCTTAGTGTCTTAGGTTCTACTATCTCATTATAGTAGAAATACAAAAGTGCTCCCAGCACTCCTCTAGATCAGCTCTAGGGGGCTTATGCCAGCAATCTTACAGATTTGTAACTCTAGGGGGCATACACAATGCTCCCAGCACTCTACTAGATTCCAGTTCTAGGGGAGCATAAACTAGTGCTCCCAACACTCATTTAGATTTCATCTCTAAGGGCAATAAACTAGCGCTCCCAACCTTGTCTAAAAGATGAATGAAGGTTATAGCTCACAAAAGAATAAACAGTTAGTTTTTCTTCTTTACAAGATTTATTTCTTTTAATCAACTTTACTCCATTTATATCTACTTAGAATTCCAGGCGTTAGTGGTAGGTGACCTCCATTAATTGTAGAACATTCTGATTAGTTGTTTTAAAATTTTCATCCTCTAATTAATTCCCATTAACTGGAATGCCTACATTGTTATTCTTTCCTCAAGTGAGAAGTTGAATTTCTACTTTGGGCAAGCATCGGGCAAGGGAATCTCTGCAACACTGACTGTTTCACAATTTTAGAAAGAAGGCATTAAGTTGGGAAAAATTTTGCCAATTCACTTTATCTTACACTTCATCTAATTTACCCGAAGTAAGTTTCAAACAAACTCAGTGAACTGTTACTTTGTCTAAAGTCAATTTCGGACAAATTTTGCTTAGCCATTCTCAGTTGGACGAAGTTTCTTTGTTCTACTTTGTTTGACACTTCATTCTATTTACCCGAAGTAAGTTTTGGACAAACTCGCTAAACTGTTACTTTGTCCGAAGGTCATCTTTGCCCTCTGCATTTTTCCAAGATTTCTACCTTAAGTCTTCAGATGAAGTTCCTCTTCATTCCAATTTTTCCGCAGCCTTATGCATTTGGTCGAGGCATCTGCCATGAAACTTTAGATGAAACTCTATTTCATTCTACTTTATCCATGATTGATTTGGAAGATCTTCAGATTGCGGATGAATGCATTTTCTATTATATCTTTATCTTTTACTTTGTCCGAGTAGTCGATATGGTAGACTTTGGCAGGTATTTATGGCACAGATGAATAATGTGTTTCTTTATCTTTTTCGTGAGCTTTTTATTTGTCCAATGCATCTGACTATCAAAAAGATTTGAAGCTCTTATTTTCCTCTTCTATTTCTTTCTAAATGGTAAGCTTCATTTGCACATTTTATGCTTTTTCAGCTTATTTCTACATACTTAAGCACATGACAAATATTCATTAGTAAAACTTAATCGAGTTTTGTTTATCATCAAAACCATGCATTCACACTAAAATCTCTCCCTTTTGATGATGACAAAACTTGATTAAATTGTCTCATTGCAATCAGAAAAGCTCCCCCCCACCTGAATGTATGCAATATATTTTGCAAATTTCTGATCTCTCCCCATGACTAGTTGATTCATTCCCTTTAATATAATTATTTTCAAAAATTATATTATTTCATCATTTGTGATTGTTCTTCCTTAAAACTTTTATTTTCCCAGCTTGAAAAGTTTTATGTTCTCAGAGATAATTTCATAATTCCTCTCCCCCTTTTCGTCGTAATAAAAAAGAATAGCAATAAATCATAAGACAAAAACTTATTAGAAAGTAGGATGAATAAAAATAAGGTATCAATGGAAACAGAAATAAATTTCATTTCATTTCATTGCATTCCATTACAAACATGAATACATTGAAGGTCAAGCAAAATACAAAATAAGTTATCCTAACTATTGGTCCCAAAAATTAGGTAAAAACCCAAGAGGGGAGGGGTGAATTGGGTACTTACAATTATTTTTCTACCCATTTAGAATCAATCTTCCCTCTAGCAATCAATTCAAATCACTCTATCAGTCTATGCACAAATAAATAAGGCACAGGGATTTTTATAGTGGTTCGAGTAAACACTCTACTCCACTCTTCTCTTAGTGTCTTGGGTTTTATTATTCTAAATGGAAGAAGTACAATAGTGCTCCTAGCACTCTTCTAGAATCCAGCTCTAGGGCCCATAATCACAATGCTCCCACCAATCTTCTAGATTTTAGCTTTAGGGGGCGTAATCACAGTGCTCCTAGCACTCTTCTAGATTTTAGCTCCAGGGAGCGTGAATAAATACCTCATGTCTGCACTCAGATAGTCAAAGCTCTTTTGAGTCTAGTCTCAACCACTAGCTCAAGGAATTTGTAATGAATGAATATCAAAAGTTGAAGCATAGGTATTTCCCAATAAGCATAGGGAAAGGTTTTTGAAGTTTGAATGCAATGATCTTCCCAAAAGGTGGTTGGGAGCCTTCAAAAACGTTGAGGAAGCTTTAAATGCAATGCTCTTGACTCTTGAAAGAAATCAAAAGGTTTTGGCTCAGATTAGTAAATGCTCTCAAGAGCATTTTGAAGAATAGCATTCATGATACTTGGTTACTTTCTCTTGTTCCAACGATGCTTCATTTAAAGTTGCTTTGAGTTCCAACTATTGGTGGTAGGTGAACTCCATTAATGATAGAAGACCGTTCTAATGAGCACATTTGAATTTTTTGACTTCTGCTTAATCATCTTCTACTAAAATGCCAACAACACTAACCTTGGAGAATATGATTTTCAGATTCTTAATAAGATTTGGTAGGTATTACTGTAATGGATGATTATTTCATCAATATGGAAAGGATGTCATTAATGCCGAATGGAGACTAGCATTTTGATTTTCCCATTGTTCATCTTTTACTTATGACAGACGAAGTATCTGTCAAGCTATTCATCAAACAAAGTTCCTTCGCCTTTTGTTTTGTTCTTCGTAAGTAGCAGACAAATCGTGTAGATGTCATTTCAACACATTGTCTGATGGGTTGTCTATTATATGTAACAGATAGATTGCAGACAAATTATCCGTTCAAGCACTTTCTCTTATGGATGTTCTATTGAACTGTAGAGGCACGAATGACTTGTTTAAGTTGTCTCTTGTAAGTAACAGATGGATTGTTGTAATGCAGATGGATTTTCTTCATTGCTTCATTTGATGGGTTTTCTGTTATAAGTAACAAAATAATCATTGAGGCATAAATGAATTTTTTTCACTGCTTCGTCTATTGGGTTGTCTATTATAGATAGTAGGCGTGATTAGTTGTATAGATAAATGCCATTGCTCCGTCAGATGAACGTCTCTGCTCTACCAAATAGACTTCACTTCACTGCCTTATCTGTTTATAACTTATGATCATTGGATTACTTATGATAGATGAAGTCTATTATTTTGTATGTTGTTTTGCATTCGTCAGATACAACTCCACTTGAACGGATGAATGGAAGCTTAGTTGATTCCTTTTCATTTGATCTTTGTTTGTAGCATTACTTTGTCTTTTGCTTCTACATTAGTCCATGTTGTTTCAGTCAAACAGATTAATGCCTTGGAATATCTTCTCTATGTTCATTTGTCCATGAGATCTTTGACTTGATTCTGCATGCTAAAAACTTAGCAACCACCATTAGTACATAATCTTTAATCAAGTTTTGTTTGTCTTCAAATCTATGCATTTACACCAACATTCTCCACCTTTTTGATTATGATAAAACTTGATTAAAAATTATCTCATAAAAGATAATCTCCCCCTGAATGTATGCAGTCCAAGAAAAATATTTTGCAAAGTTTAATCATTCCTCAAGTTTCCATCTTCTAATATTTTCCTTGACTTGTTTTATATGTTTTCTCCTCCTAATTATTTAAACATTATGCATGTTTGCATTAACCCTTTGAGATAATTTGTAGATTCTTTCTCCCCCTTTTTGTTAGAAGCAAAAAGAAACATCCACTCCCAGTAAGATTGGCCTAGATACAAACATTCTAAGTTTGGGGAGATGGAGCAAGAGATTATGGTGGAACTTGAAAGAGGGGACTTCACATAGTGGGGGGATGTGCATCCAAAACTTGGAGAGGTTTCTTCAAGTGTGAGAAACCAAGGGTTTGGATGTTGGATGGGAAGATGAGGGGTTCGAGATGGATGTAATATACTTGATTTTTCCATTCCCCTACTCCTCAAACACCCAAGATGATGTTAATATGTGAATTAAGGCTATCTAGTAGTGATGATATTGAGAC
This sequence comes from Pouteria campechiana, assembly GCA_036873735.1. NCBI lineage: Eukaryota > Viridiplantae > Streptophyta > Magnoliopsida > Ericales > Sapotaceae > Pouteria > Pouteria campechiana. The sequence goes on from JAYJMB010068305.1 coordinate 4,953, forward strand.
ATAAAGTCTACAAAGTCAAAGTTTGAAGAGAAACATTTCTATAAGATTGGTGTAGACAGAAGCATTATCATCCCTCCAGGAAAACAACTAAAGAAGCAATGGTTGATTCTTTAGTCCCCACCACAAGCTTGTCTTCTCACTATGCTTGCTTCTGAAGTGTTCTTCTCTGAGTAGCTTCATCTTTGTGGTGCAAACAAGGATTATGATTCAGGGGTTAAAATAGACTGAATGTGGGGGCTATAAAAGGTAGTTAACATGATATTTTTGGAAAGAGAGAATGACTCATGATAACGATAGCTGTAAATTGATTGTGGCAAGAAAAAAAGATGTACTCGACCTTGAAAACCAAGATTCAGACAAAGTGAGAGTAGAGTACTATATAAAAATAACTAACTTCATCTAAGACAAAGTCTAGTCTCATGAAGACATATTCAACATTGCAATCTCAAACATAGAAGCATTAAAGATTTCATTCTCAAATGTTCACATTAGTCATGTCTAATTCTCCTCTAATGTTGCAAAAGGTGTCTAATGGCATTGGCTTATTAAAACTATTAGCAAGTTGAGCATTTGTGGGCACATATTCTAGACATATATCATGTTTTATACATGATATCTAATGAAATGGTGTCTAATTTCTATATGCGTAGTTCTTGAATGTAGAACAGGGTTTTTTGTTAAGCATATGACACTAGTATTGTCACATTTGATGGGTATGTCTCTATAGCTTAATTCATAGTCAAGAATTTATTGTTTCATCCATAATAATTATGCGCAACAACTTCCAGCTATTATATATTCATCCTTTGCTGTGGAGAGAGCAACACTAGTTTGTGTGCTAGAGAACCATGATACTGGACTATTTCCTAGAAATTGACAAGTTCCTCTAGTATTTCTTCTATCAACTTTGTATTCTCCAAAGTCAGCATCTAAATATCCAATAAGTTCAAAATTAGTTCCCATGGTATAATAGAGTCCTAGATTTGGTGTGTCAACCAAATACTTAAAAATTCATTTTACTATAGTAAGATGAGACTCTCTAGGACTGGACTAAAATCTAGTACATAAGCATATACTAAAGAGAATATCTAGTCTAGATGCAGTAAGGTAAATAAGAGATCTAATCATACTTCGATATTGTTTTTAATCTATAAGTTTTCCCTTTTCATCTTTGTCTAGCCTTGTTGATGTGCTCATTGGAGTACTCGTTACCTTAATTTCTTTCATTTTGAACTTCTTCAGTATCTCTTTAGTATATTTGGATTGACAAATGTAGTTTCCATCATCTCTTTGCTTGATTTGTAGTCTAAGTGGTTCAATTCTCCCATCATACTCATTTCAAATTCAAATTGCATAATCTTTGAGAAGTCTTGACAAGGATTCTCATTAGTAGCTCCAAAAATAATATCATCCACATAAATTTGAACTATCAAAATATCCTCGTCAATATTTTTGATAAATAAAGTAGTATCAATTTTTCCTCTCTTGAATTTATGATCAGTTGAGAATTTGCTCAGCCTTTCAAACTAAGCTCTTGGAGCTTGTGTCAAACCATATAACGCTTTGGTGAGCTTATAGACATGATCAAGTTGATCATCATTTTCAAAACCAAGAGGTTGGTTTACATATACTTCCTCATTTAAATATCCATTTAGAAATGCACTATTTACATCCACCTAAAATAACTTAAAATTGTTATAGGATGCAAAGGCAAGTAGCATTCTAATGGCTTTTAATCTAGCTATAGGGGTATATGATTCTTCAAAGTTGATCACCTTTTCTTGGGAATACCATTTAGCAACTAATCGTGTTTTATTTATTACAACTAATCTACTCTTATCCAGTTTGTTTTAGAATACCCATTTAGTTCCAATTATATCAACATTCTTTAGTTTTGGATCTAACTCCCATACTTTATTCTTTTCAAATTGGTTAACCTCTCCTTGCATTGCAATGATCCAATTTTCATCATTTAAAGCTTGATTAGTACTAGTTGAATCAATTGCAGAAATGAAAGTGTAAAAATCAAAGATATTTTGCATAGACCTTCTTGTTTTGACACCATCATAGACATTACCTATGATTTGTTTTCTAGGATCAAAACTAATAAATCTCAAATTAGTAGGAGGTTGATAAGGAACATTACCTGTACTTACTCTTCTTCATTTTTTGAACTTTGTATGTCTTCACAACTTATGTCGTCTTCTTGATCCTTTAATTTAAGCTTCTTCCTATTTATTGTAGCTTCATCTACATTACTATCACACTCCTTTTTTGAGGTTACATTTGCTTCACCAAATTTAACATGTATAGACTCTTCTACAACCTATGTTTTCTTAATGTATACTCTAAATGTTCTACTATTAAAAGAGTAATCGACGAAGATAGTTTCATCACTTTTTGGATCAAACTTTCCAAGGTTATATTTTCCATTATTTAGAACATAGCATGAGCATCCAAAGGAATGAAAATATGAGATATTTGGTTTTCTTCCATTCCAAAGCTCATATGGAATTTTCTTTAAGATTGCTCTTATGGTAACTCTGTTCAGTACATGACAAGCTATACTAACTACTTCTCCCCAAAATCTTTTTGACAATTTACTTCCATTCAACATGGTTCTTGTAATTTCCTACATTTTCTAATTTTTTATTTCCACAATTCCATTTTGTTGAGGAGTTCTAGGGGATGAGAAACTATGGTGAATTCCTTTCTGGTCACAAAAATCAATAAATTTTTTGTTCTCAAATTCATCGCCATGATCACTACAGATAGACATAATCAATATTTGTTTCTCATTTTGAAGTAGCTTTGAAAATGTATAAAATATTAAAAATACTTCATCTTTGCTAGTTAAGAGATTACCCATGCGAATCTAGAGTAGTCATCCATGATCATATATACATATCTTTTTCCTCCAAGGGTGACAATATTTGATGGTCCAAATAGATCCATATGTAATAATTCCAGAGGTCTAGATGTAGATACCTCATTTTTAGGATGAAAAGATATTTTAGTCTATTTTGACAATTAATAGTATTTATATATTTAATTTTTATCATAGTTTAATTTTGGTAGACCAATCACAAGATCCTTTTTCCATAAAGAACTAATATTTGACATATTGATATGTCCCATCCTTTTATGCCATACCCATGGATCATCTTTGATTATAATTAAGCATTTTTCAACAATATCATTAAGTTGTACAAGATAAATATTTTCATGCCTTTTTCCATTGAATAGTAGATCATTGTCTATACTGAATACATTACATGTAGATGATTCAAACACAACTTTGTAACCCTTGTCACATAATTGACTGATACTTAGCAAATTTTGCTCGAGTCCTTTCACATATAATACCTACTCTATGCATGCATTGAATAAACCATAAATTTTACTTATCCCTTTGATGATGCCTTTATCATTATTGCTGAATACAATTGTTTCTTCACTTATCAGTTTCAATTCTTTGAACAACTTCTTATTCCTGATCATATATCTCGAGCAACTACTATCCATAAGCCAGGCATTTCCAGATGTAGCTTTGAGACTTACTTGCATTCAAAGCAACTTTTCTTCTTACCTCTTTGTTACCCAAATATTGGGTCCAATGGTGTAGGTGGAATTGTGTGTGCAAGATGTTTGTGCATAATCCTTGCATTTCCATGTCATCTTTGCACCTTTTTCTTACATCTTTTTGGCATAGCAATCATACTCTTTATGTCCAATTTTGCTGCAGAAATAGTAAGTATTTAGAATTTTGCTAGGTGCATTATATTCCGCTAGCTTCTTTACCCAAGGATACCCATGAACCTTCTAATGTTTTGATATTTTTCCCTTTCTTCTATGAGGTTCACTCCCTTAGACCATCCAACAAATTTTTGTGAGTTTTCTTCATCTGACTATTCACCAAGTCCCTTTTTGCTAGTTTGACCGGTCTTTCTCATGAACTTGGTCATAGATTCTCCTGGATTGGAGAATTTACTCAACATACTATTTAATATCTCTATCTCTTTCTTTAGATTTACTCTTTTTATAGAGATAGATTTCTTTCTGCCAGTATAGAATTTACTTTGACAATTGCATCAAAGTGTCTTTTCTTTTGAGTGAGTTTTTGGCCAAGTAATTCAAACTCACTAAAGAGAGAGTTGTATGAATGTTGTAATGCATTAAATTTTTTACATTTGACACAAGTACTATTTGAGCTTGAAGAATCAAAGCATAAGAGTAGTAAGAGTTTACTTCTATCTCTAGCTTTGTTTTTGTGATATCCCACATTGCCTGGGTGAAGGATGGGCCCAAAGGAGCTTGTGAGGTTCTTATTAAGGATGCACTATTCTCCAAAAGAGACAAATCTGTGAGTCTAGTGCGGTTCTTAGTAAGAATGCACTAGGCAAAGCATACAATATGTATTGGAGTGCTAGGTCATTATAATTAGTATCAAAGCTGACTCCCAATAGTCTGTGAGGGTGTGTGCCATGAAGACATGGCAACCCTGAAGAGGGGTGGATGTGATATCCCACATCGCTTAGGTGAAGGACAGGACCGAAGGAGCTGGTGAGGTTCCTGTTAAGGATGCATTATGCTTCAGAAGGGACAAATTTGTGAGTTTGGTGAGGTTCTTGGTAAGGATGCACTTGGCAAAGTGGACAATATGTGCTAGAGAGCCGGGTCACTATAATTAGTATTAGAACCGAGTGCCAATAGTCTATGGGGGTGTGTGCCATGCGGACATGGCAGCCCTGAGGAGGGGTGGATGTGATATCCCACATCACTTAGGTGAAGGAAGGGCCCAGAGGAGCTAGTGAGGTTCCTATTAAGGATGCACAGTGCTCTAGAATGGAAAAATTTGTGATTCTGGTGAGGTTCCTAGTGAGGATGCACTAAGCAAAGTGGACAATATGTGCTGGAGTGCCGGGTTTTTATAGTTGTGCATTATTCTTTGATGGTGTTTTGATCCATTGATTCATTCTCCATTTGGGCCATTCAACATATTCTTGCAAGGTGTCCTACTTCATTGTTACCTTTATCACTTGACTTACCCCTGATGAGTCTTCATCATTCACATACATTCCTCTGGCTTAGTTTCTTGAAAACTTCTTGAAGTGTTTCTTTTCTTTTCTTTCATCCTTCCTGTTCATATTTACTTTTTCTTTATTGGGACACTTAAGAGATATGTGTCCAATGCCTCCACATCTATAGCATGTGGGGTGTGAGGCCCTGAAAATTTTTGAGTGTGTAGTGTGTTACCATGAGCCAAAAATGGATGGTGTCAATTTAGGTGTGAAAAATCTAAAATGATTTGTTGATATACATGGATAATTATGATGGACATAATTAATGAACTTAGAACTCGGATGAACAAGAAGGAATTATAGTGATAGAAGTAACTTAGAACTGACCAAGACAGGTTGCGTGTGCATGAATGTTCATGTGCTACCGGAGCATCATAGGGAGAGGAGCTTAAAATGCTCCATCTTCCCCAAATCATAGTCTAGTCATTCAGCCCTTCTTCCCCATGTCTCTCTTGCTTGCCAAGACCCGATTCTTGTAGATTTTGATGCTAAACCACTAGGAAATTGACGATAATTAACCCAATAGTATTCTGAAATCAAGGAAACCCAGATTTTGGTAGTTTGGATTGTGAAGATCTGGGGTTTATCTCTATAGCTTAACTTGGGAATTCTAATCAGAGTAAAGTGAGTGGTAAGTGATTTCTGCTATTAATTAGCAGTTTCTATTTGATGGAATTCCTGAATTTTTGGTTTCCAAAGAAAATCTCTGTTGCTGGGGGAACTAGGGTTTAGGGAAAACATGGTTTGAGTGATGAAATGGATGTGTAGCTTATGAAATGAAGTATAAATCCTATTGAAACTCATCTACATGTGAAGGGGGATAGATATCCCAAATTGGGTATGGTTGCAACTATGTAAACCAGATGATGCATCATACATATTGGATGAAATGATAATAAGAGAGTTAAGTATAATTAACTCTTAATGTTGACCTCTTAATCATCTCATAATCAAGATTAAGCAAGCAATTGAATGGGCCCTCAATAGGATTGTGTTATAAGTTAGAAACGAATTTTGCAATGGTTGGGTATTATCAACAGTTACTACAATAGAATAATGATGGAACATGTGTTTTGAATGTAAGATTTCCAAACCATGGAGCCAATCTTGAAAACATCAAGCTTTAAGCACAGTAAAAGTGTATTGATTAAGTATAAGGCAAGCTGATTTATGTTTTAATTAATTAGGCTATATTTTGATTGAATTATATATATATGTGTATATGTATCTATATATATATATTTATGTACATTGGGCATTATATGACAATTGTTTAAGAATGGTTGAAATATGTTATGCTCATGCTTAATGAATGTGAAGCATGTTAAATATGCTTTGAAATGAAGTTAAATGACTTGATTACACACTTAGTAAATGAAGTAATATTAATACATGGAAATAGGGTAGAAAATCAAGTCACGCAAGAAAGATAACAAAATGATGCTAAGGCATCCAAAATTGATGCTAAGGAATCCAAATTGTTGAGAATAGTAAAATTTTTATTTTTTTTAATTTGCTCATTTTGTCAAATTCAGTATAATTATGATTTTTATGTGATCTATAAAGTGTATTTTATTAAGATATCATGGAAAAATATTGAAAATAACACAAGGAAGATTGTATTATAATAATTATTAGAATGTCATAAAATTTTGGAAGATAAGATCGGTGTATTTGATTTTGATAATTTATTTAAGGTCAAATTACATATGATTTGATTGAGAAGTGAATGCATGTTTAAAAAAAATGGATATGGATAATGAAGTATTTGGATTCCTCTCAAAAATATTGTTATGTACACTTGGGTTTATGTGCATGTTGAGATGATTTACTTGGCTATTTATAGTTAGTGATGCTACCAATAATAGTGAAGAGGCTAGGTTGGCCTATTATGTGAAAGCTTTGGAATTGGCATAATGGACAGCTTGGCAAGGGACCACTCATCCTGTCAAATTAGATAATGATTGACACCCTTAAGGTGACGACTGCTAAGGTGGTAGTATGGTGGCATTCATGACATTTATGATATTATGACATTTGTATGGATGTAAACACCTTAACGAGGAATGGAACCTAGTGAGGATTGGCATTTGGTTGAGAACGTACATCCTGATAATATAACATTGATTAAAACATAAGTGAAAAAGATTAAAAGATATGAGATATATGATATATCATTTGTACTATATAAGATAGAATATTTATAGTATGTATTATTAACAACTATACCTAACTGCCCTAGTTGATGTAGATAGTAAACCTGACATCTCTATGTTTTAGTGTAGGCGAGATATCACAGATGGCATTGATAATACTATTATGAATATAGTAGCATTCATAGCCGGGGTTACAGGAAGTAGCTGATCATACATCAAAGAGGAAAAAAGATACCATGAATTATAAAGATTGATTGATCAGATATTATATACAAATATCTATAATACATGATTGTGTCCACTCTATTTGTCACCATGTCTACTTGGTTATAGTCTCATGAGCATGGTACTAGTTGGCAACTGGCAAATTATGACATGGTTTGAGAGAAACTTGATGAAGTAACTAGAATGATCAATGGAATAGAATGAGTAAATAGGAAAAGTATTCGGTGATCTAATAAGGTGAGTTACCTCATAGGGTAAGAGTATGATATGACTAATTATCTCAATATCAAGATATTAGCTCCATTTGCATAAGTAAATGCTTTGTTTCATCATGAAATTTTACTAATTATTGTTTAATTGTTTATCTGCTTACTAAAATTTTCAAACTCACCTTATTTTGTTATGGTTTTAGCTGATAGGTTGGAAGATGGAGCCAAACATGGGGTTGGAGCTCAAGAGAGGGTCAATCCATAATATTTAAACCTTCTTATTTTTTTGTCATATATTGAAATTTATCATAAAATGTAATTTGTGAGATATATTGGTGATGTAAGTAATGTAAATCTAAAATGTATAAATTATGATAGCTTGCATATCATTACTATGTTTGGGAGGGTATATTTTCCACAATCTATTGTTATAGTGCGACTAAGGTTCTGGGCCTTTGTGGGTGTTTGTGATGGTTTAAAATTGTATTATGATTATATATGATTGTATTATACATGTTTGTAAGGGTTAGTTCAGGGGAGACTCTGGCCATAAGTTCTCCTATTATGACCCTGGTAGTGCCCTAGAAGGTGGGCTATTATAGAGTGATATCAGAGCTAGCTATGTCTGATACTTAGAAGAAGGGTGTAAATAAGTCTCGAAACTATAATGGTAAGAGTGTAGGAATTAGTGAAAGTATGACATGCAAAATTTTCAAAACAATAAGAACATGGGGGAACACTAGTATAAGATGGGAATTAAAATGTTATATTGATAAGTTGGGTTAATGTCTTAAGCTCATATTGTTATATGATCATCTACTCTTCCTTATATAATAATGGTACCCAGGAAGAGAGTAGATAAGGGTAAAGGCCCCTTGGTGGATGATGAATTCTCAAGGAAGGTTACCTAGACTCGAGCAATGGGGGTTGTTATTAGAGAAGCTCAAGCCGAAGCTTTCAAAGCTAATGAGATACCTGGGATAACCCAGAATGAAGCTGAAGAAGTAGCTGTTGATCATGAAGGAGGCCATATTGAGGTAGGATCTAAGAGGATAGATTGGCTAGGTACTGCGGGTCTTAAAGGTGAGGCAGTTCTGCCTGTGCCAACCCAAATTATGACATCAGAATTCAGTGCTATGATGACAATGATAATAGGTATTACCCAGAACTTACAAGATTTGGTTCAAATCCAAAGGAAGTATGTAGAGGAACGATTTAAATTTAGAGAAAAGAGATATAGTGGAGAAGATAAATTGGGATGTGGGATAATATCAAAAACTGAGCCAAGTGGTACAATAATATCAACAAGCACATGTGATTATTACAACAAATTGGGACATTGGAAATCTAACTGTCCCATACTATTAAAGAAGTCAGTAGGAAAACTAATTAGATCAACTCCAAAACAGATGGTAGAGACTAGTCAAGAGTTGAGTCAATCAAGGGATTCGGAATAGTGGTGAGACTGGTCATATTCGATAGAATTGCCCTAACTAAGGAAGGAATGAAAGTGTAACTTCTCGAGCACCACTTTAGTTTGAACGTGGTGGAGGCCAGATGAGAGGCAGAGGTCGAGGACCTAATATAATTCCTAGACATCAAAATGAACACTATAGGCCTCCGATGATTAAAGTCATTCAGGGGACCAATGTTCAGCAAGTTTAGGCCATGGATCACATAGTCACTAGTAATCTTCTTGTGTGTGATAGCATGGCTTATGTATTATTTAATTCGGGTGTTTCTCAATCTTTTTTTTTCATTGCAATTATAAATAGAGATGGTTTGTCTAAATATCCCATGCATCATGTGATAGAGGTGTCCACTCCATTGAAAGCGGTTAGTACAACTACAAAAGTATGTTATGAGATACCTATAGTTATCGAGAACAGATAGTTTTATGTTGATCTAATTATAATAAATATGGAAAATTTGGACATTATATTAAGTATGGATTGGTTTGTTAAATAAGAAGCTAAAATAGATTATAAAGCCAAGCAGCTAACCTTACAGACCCCCGATAAAGTGAAAATTATCTTTAGAAGTTTGCTTGAAGGCAAAGCTCCTAAACTTGTGTCAGCCATGAAAGCTCTCAGCCTCAGAAAAGAGTGTAAAGTGTTCTTAGTTTCAACTATTGACACTTACTCTAAATATTGATCATTGGAGGATATACAAATAGTATAAGATTTTCCGGATATATATCCCAGAGAATTATCTAGATTACCTCCTGAATGAGAAGTGGAATTTTATATTAACCTCCAACCTAGGGTAGAGCCAATATCTAAAGCTCCATACTAGATTACACCGATTGAATTAGCAGATTTGAAGGTGTAGTTGCAAGACTTGATGGATAAGGGATTTCTTTGTCACCATGAGGCACACCAGTGTTGTTTGTCAAGCAAAAAAAAATAAAATGGAAGTCTACGACTATGCATAGATTATTGAGAACTGAATAAAGTCATCATTAAGAATAAATATCCATTGCCTAGGATAGTTGATCTATTAGATTAATTGCAAGGAGTTATAGTATTCTCTAAAATAGATTTATAGTTTAGATATCATTAATTGAGAATGAAGTCAGTAGATGTCCATAAGATTGCATTTAGAACTTGATATGGGCATTATGAATTTCTTGTAATGCCATTTGGATTAACGAATGCTCTAGCAGTTTTCATGAATCTAATGAATAGGGTGTTTAAACCCTATCTAGATCATTTGTTATCATCTTTATTGTTGATATTTTAATTTATTTGAAAGACAATGAGCAACATGAAGCATTATTGAGGACGGGTTTGCAGAGATTATGAGAAGAAAGGTTTTATGCTAAATTAAAGAAGTGTGATTTCTGAATGAATAGTGTACCTTTATAAGCCATGTAATCTCAAGAGAGGGCATTTTTGTGGATACTCATAAAATAGAGGTTGTGGTGAATTGGACTAGATCAAGTACAATAACTGAGGTTAGAAGTTTCTTAGGATTCATTGGATTTTACTAGAGAATTGTTAAAAGATTCTCCCATAATGCTATGCCACTGACACAGTTGACTCATAAAGGGGTCCCATTTGAGCAGAATGATCAGTGTGAGGCTTCCTATCAAGAATTAAAGAGGTAGTTAGTAGAGACACTAATACTTGCACTTCCGTCAAGATAGGGTGGATTTGTGATGTATAGGGATGCATCCAAGAAAAGATTAGGTTGTATTTTATGTAGAATGGCAATCTGATAGCTTATGCCACACATCAATGATGACCTCATGATATAACTACCTAATCCATGATTTGAAATTAGCAGTAGTAGTGTTTGCTTTGAAAAAATATAAAAAAATGTGATAACTATACCGAACACGAAAGTCTAAAATATATCTTTACTCAAAAAGAATTGAACATGAGGCAACAGTAGTGGCTCAAATTACTTGAGGACTATGATCTAAATAGTCACTATCATTCCAGAAAGGCAAATGTGGCAGTTAATGCTTTGAGCAAAAAATCTATCAATAATTTAGCCAGTCTGCTTACATAGAAGACAAAATTATTTAAGGAATTGAGGAAGCAAGATATGCAGGTTGGCATGAAGGGAATAGTTACTCAAATGTGGCAATTAAGCCTTTGGCCTATCTTAATAGATAAGAATTGAGCAACTTAAGAGGAGTCATTAGAGGAAATGGACAGATATAACAATGGATTTTGTCACTGGGTTACCTAAGACAACTGCAGGATTTGATAGTATATGGGTCATTATGAATATACTAATTAAATCTACCCATTTTATACCGGTCAAGACTACCTTTACTGCTGAAAAGTATGCATAGATCTATCAGAAAGAAACTGTGTGATTACATGGTGTGCCTAAAGTGATCATTTTAAATGGAGGCTTAGTGTTCACTTCTAAGTTCTGGACAGCATTGCATAAGACTATGGGAACACATCTAGACTTCAGCAGCATGCATCACCCTAAAACAAATGGATGTCAAACAACACGAGTAAATCAACAATTAGAGGACATGCTTAGAGCATGTTTCCTTGAATGAAACAAACCTTGGAGCTACTATTTGTTATCGATTAAATTTATTATTCTAGCATCCAAATGGCTCCTTTTGAAATACTACATAAGCATAAAAGCAAATCTCTACAATAGTGACCTAAAAGCGAGACCACTTTAGTAGGGCCATAGATGATTGTAGACACAATTGATGAAGTGGCTCATATTCAGGAGAAGATTCGTATTGCTTAGTCATGTCAAAAAGGTTATATAGATATTAAAAAACATGACTTATAATTTCAAGTAAGAGAAATTTTTTTCTGCAAGTATCTCTAATAAAAGTGGTAGTGCAGTTTGATACCAAGGATAAATTAAGCCTAAGATACCTTGATCCTTAGGAAATTTGGAGTGAATTAATTTCATGTGTCATTCCTAAGAAAGTATGCTTGCAGTACATTTAATAGCTAACTTGAATATGAAATAGTAAGGAGAAATAGCTAAGAAACAATGGCATTCATCTAGAAGATATGATAAGAGCCAAATATCCTTACTTATTTCTTAAGTTTCAAGGTTGAAACTTTTTATAAGGGGGAATAAATGTGAAGCCCTAAAAATTTTTGAGTGTGTAGTGTATTTCCACAAGCCAGAAATGGATGGTGTCAATTTACGTGTGAAAAATCCAAAATGATTTGTTGATACACATGGATAATTATGATGGACTTGATTAATGAACTTAGAACTAGGATGAACAAGAAGGAATTACAATGATAGAAGTAACTCAAAAGTGACCAAGATGGGCTATGTGTGCATGAATGTTCATGTCTTTCTAGAGCATCATAGGAAGAGGAGATTAAAATGCTCCATCTTCCCCAAATCATAGTCCAATCGTTCAGCCCCTCTTCCCCATGTCTCCCTTGCTTGCCAAGACCCGATTCTTGTAGATTTCGATGCCAAACAACAAGGAAATTGTTGACAATTAATGCAATAGTATTCCGGCATCAAGGAAACCCAGATTTCAAAAAATTTAGATCGTGAAGCTCAAAGGAAAATCTGGAGTTTCTCTCTATAGCTCAACTAGATATTTCTAATTGAGTAAATTGAGTGATAAGTGATTTCTGTTATCAATTAGCAGTTTCTGTTTGATAGAATTCCTGAATTTTGGGTTTCCAAAGAAAATCTCCATAGTTGGAGGAACTAGGGTTTAGGGAAAACATGGTTTGAGTGATGAAATGGATGTGTAGCTTATGAAATGAAGTATAAATCCTATTGAAACTCATCTACATGTGGAGGAGGATAGAAATCTCAAATTGCGTATGGTTGCTGCTATGGAAACTAGATGATGCATCATACATATTGGATGAAATGATAATAATAGAGTTAAGTATAATTAAGTGTGTTGACCTCTTAATCATATCATAATCAAGGTTAAGCAGGGAATTGAATGGGCTCTAGAAAGGATTGTGTTATAAGTTAGAAAAGAATTTTGCAGTAGTTGGGTATTATGGATAGTTACTACAATAGAATAATGATGAAACATGTGTTTTGAATGTAGGATTTCCAAACCGTGGCGACAATCTTAAAAACACCAAGCTTTAAGTGCACTAAAAGTGTATTGGTTAAGTATAAGGTAAGATAATTTATTTTTAATTAATTGAGCTATGTTTTGATTGAATTATATATATATATGCTTATGTATATATGTATATATTTATGTACATTGGGCATTATAAGGTAATTGTTTAAGAATTGTTGAAATATGTTATGCTCATGCATAATGTATGTGAAACATGTTAAGTATACTTTGAAATGAAGTTAATGTCCTTCTTACACACTTAGTAAATGAAGTAATATTAATACATGTAAACAGGGTAGAAAATCAAGTCACATGAGAAAGACAACAAAGTGATGCTGCAAAATCAAAACTGATGCCGAGGCATCCAAAACGATGTTGTAGCATCCAAAACTGATGCCAAGGCATTCAACCTGCTATAAACAATAAATTGTAGGCAAAACGATGGGACACTAAGGCATCCAAAACTAATGTTGAGGCATCCAACCTGTTGTGAATAGTAATTTTTAGGCAAGAAGATGGGATGTTGAGGCATCTAAACTATTGTGAATAGTAAAATTTGTATTTTTCTTTATTTTGCTCGTTTTGTCAAATTGAGCATAATTATGATTTTTATGCTATCTAGAAAGTGTATTTTATTAAGATATCATGTAAAAATATTAAAATGACACATGGACAATTGTATTATGATAATTATTAGAATGAAATAAAAATTTGGAAGATAAGATAGGTGTATTTGATTTTAGTGTTCTAGTGAAGGTGAAATTACATATGATTTGATTGGGAAGTGAATACATGTTTAGAAAATTGATATGGATAATGAAGTATTTAGATTCCTATCAAAAATATTGTTATGTACATTTGGGATGTGCATGCTGGAATGATTTACTTTGTTATTTATAGTTGGTGATGCTGCCAAGAATGGTGAAGAGGCCAGGTTGGCCTATTATGTGAAAGCTTTGGACTTGGCATAGTGGATAGCTTGGCAGGGGACCACCCATCCTATCAAATTAAATAATGTTCGACAACCTCTGAGTGACGGCTGCCAAGGTGGCAGTATGGTGGCATTCATGACAATTATGATATTATGACATTTATGTGGATGTACACACCTTGATGAGGAATGGAGCCCTGTAGGGATTAACACCTGGTCAACAACGTACATCTTGATAATATAACATTGATTAAAACATAGATGAAAAAGATTTAAAGATATGGGATGTATGATGTATCATTATATACTATATAAGATAGAATATTTATAGTATGTATTATTAATGGCTATACCTAACTGCCCTAATTGATGTAGGTAGTAAACCTGACATCCCCGTTGCGGTGCAGGCGAGATATCATAGATGGCAATGATAATTTCATCATGAATCTAGCAACATTCATGGCTGGGGTTACAAGAAGTAGGTGATCATACGTCAAAGAGGGATAAAGATACAATGAATTATAAAGATTGAATGATAAGAGATTATATATAATTATCTATAATACATGATTGTGTCCACTCTATTTGTGGCCGTGTCCACTTGGTTATAGTCTTCCAAGCATGGTACTAGTTGGCAATAGGCAAATTATGACATGGTTTGAGAGAAATGTGATGAAGTGACTATAATGATGGAATAGAATGAGTAAATAGGAAAAGTATTCAGTGATCTAATAGGGTGTGTTACCTCATAGGGTTAGAGACTATGATTTGATTAATTACCTTAGTATCAAGATATTAGTTCCATTTGCATAAGTAAATGCTTTGTCTCATCATGATATTTTACTAATTATTGTTTAATTATTTATCTATTTTGTTTCTCTGACTCAACTTATTTTATTTATGTTTTTAGTTGAACGGTTGGAAGATGGAGCCCAACATGGGGTAGGAGCTCAAGACAGGGTCAATCCATAATATTTAAACCTTCTTATTTTTTTGTCACATTTTGAAATTTATCATAAAAAGTAATTTGTGAGAGATATTGGTGATGTAAGTAATGTATATCTAAAATGAATAAATTATGATAGCTTGTATGTCATTATTATGGTTGGGAGGTATATTTTCCACACTTTGTCGTTACAGTGCAAATAAGGTTCTAGGCCTTTGTGGGTGTTTGTGATGGTTTATAATTGTATTCTGATTTATATGATTGGATTATATAGATTTGTAAGGGTTAGTTCAGGGCAGACTCTAGCCATGATCTTTCTTGTTATGGCCCCGGTAGCGCCCTAGAAGGCGGGGCGTTACATGGGGAGATCCTTCTTTCTTTTAGCCATTTTTTTGTTGTCTAGGTTATCTCCTTGAGGTGTTGCCTCTGTTGCTTCTTGTAAACTTTCTGAAGTTTTTGACCAACATGGCCATATCATCTTCTAATTCTAATGCTGAATCACTACTACTCTCTTTGGTCACTTTGAGAGCAATACCTTTCTTTGGCTTTATTGGCTCCTCTCTTATTTTTTATTAGCTCGTGTGACATCAGTGAGCTGATGAGATTGTCTACTAGAAGAGTGTTTGTGTCCTTTTCTTCCTCTATTGTTGTGATCTTCTAGTTCTATGATTCTGGTAGCCCCCTTAGTATTTTCAATACCGATTCAAAATCTGTGACTTCTTTTCCAATCTTTTGAAACATTAGTAACTTTAAAAAATAAGCATACATTTTGATATACTTTCTCCATTTTTTATCTTAAAATTTTTTAGTTCTCCTATCAACATATTTCTTTTAGTTCCTTTGACTTGTGAGAATCCTTCATATATAGATACTAATTTATCCCAAATACCTTTTGCAGTAGTGCAAGAGGATATTTTATTAAACTCAAATGAAGATGGTCTATAGAATAAAGAGTTCATAGCTTTTAGATTATTTTGGACTAAGATGGCTTCCTCTTTAGTCCATGCATTTACTTCAGTAGTGGGAAGAGTGATTCCAACTTTAATAGCCTTCCAAGACTCCATATCATTGGCTATAATGAATTACTTCAACCTCAACTTCCAGTACGTGAAGTTGGTTTCATGAAATAGAGGTGGCTGAGTAAACAATTGCCCCTCAATGAATATCTATAAAGAGGATGATGGGTTTTGCCATTGGATGTTTATGTAGTCTACCCTAGTACCACTTATTGGTCTCGAAGATTAGGCAAAAATCCACGAGGGGAGAGGTGAATTAGGTACTTAAAAATTATTACTCTACCCATTTAGAATCAATTGTCTCTCTAGCAATCAATTCAAATCACTTAATCAGTCAATTCACAAATAAATAAGGCACAGGGATGTTTATAGTGGTTCAAGTAAACACTTTACTCCACTCTTCCAAGAACACTCTTCTCTTAATATCTTGAGTTTCACTATTTCCAATAGAAGAAATACAATAGTTCTCCAAGCACCCTTCTAGATTCCAACTCTAGGGGGTATAAACACAATGCTCCTAGGACACTTCTAGATTTTAGCTCTAGGGGACGTAATCACAATGCTCCCAACACTTTTCTAGATTTTAGCTCTAGGGGGTGTGAATAAATAGTTCTTGTTTGCACTCAGACTATCAAAGATCTTCTTAAGCCTAATCTCAACCACTAGCTCAAGGAATTTGCAATGAATAAATATCAGAAGTTGAAGCATAGGTATCTCTCAATAATCATAGGAGAAGGTTTCTAAAGTTTGAATGCAAAAGTAAATGATCTTCTCAAAAGGTGGTTGGGAGCCTTCAAAGAAAGTTAAAGAAGGTTTGAATGTAAGGCTCTTGACTCTTGAATTATAGGAAAAGGTTTTGGCTGAGATCAGTAAATGCTCTCAAGAAGATTTTGTAGAATAAATTTCTTGATACTTGGTTACTTTCTCTAATTCCAACGATGCTTCATTTATAGATGCTTTGAGATCTAACCGTTGGTGGTAGGTGAACTCCATTAATGATAGAAGACTATTCTAATTAGCACATTTAAATTTTTTGACTTCTGCTTAATCCTCGTCAGCTGAAATGCCTGCAGTGTTGACTTTGGAGAA
Source organism: Pouteria campechiana (assembly GCA_036873735.1). Taxonomy (NCBI): domain Eukaryota; kingdom Viridiplantae; phylum Streptophyta; class Magnoliopsida; order Ericales; family Sapotaceae; genus Pouteria; species Pouteria campechiana. The sequence goes on from JAYJMB010068305.1 coordinate 22,154, forward strand.
GATGATTTCCAAATTCTTAAAAAGCTTTGGTCGAGGTATTGCTGCAATAGCTGATTATTTCATTAATATGGAAAGGAAACCATTAATGTTGAATGGAGACCAACGTTTTGGTTTGCCTGTTGTTCATCTTTTACTTATGACAAATGAAGTATTTGTCTAGTTGTTCATTAGATAAAGTTCCTTCATCTTCAAGTTTGTCTTTCGTAAGTAGCAGACGAATCGTGGGGATGTCATTTCATCACACTATCTGATGGGTTGTCTATTGTAAGTAAAAGTGCTTTGTCTTATAGATTCTCTATTGAATTGTAGAAGCACGAATGCCGTTTTTCTTTAGCACTTCATTTTTTGAATTATCTGTTGTAAGTAACAAATGGACTGTTGGAGCGTAGATAGATTTTCCTCATTGCTTCGTCTAATGGGTTGTTTGTTAAAAGTAATAGACTAATCATTAAGGCGCAGATGAATTTTCTTCATCTCTTTGTCTATTGGATTGTCTGTTGTCAATAGTAAATGAGTTTAGTTGTATAGACAAATGCCATTGCTCTATCAGATAAACTTCATTGTTCTGCCAGACGATCTTCACTTCACTGCCTTGTCTATTTATAATTAGACGATCATAAGCTCACTTATGATAGATGAAGTCTGTTATTTTGCACATTATTTTGCATTTTTTTAATACAATCTCCACTTCGATAGACTAATGGAAGCTTGGTTGATTCATTTTCAATTGAGCTTTACCTATAGCATTACTTCATCTTTTGCTTCTGCATTAGTCCATGTCTTTTCGGTTAGACAGATTGACGTCTTCGAATATCTTCTTTGTGTTCCTTTATCCATGAGATCCGCGAATTGATTCCACATGCAAAAAGCTTGGCAACCACCATCAGTACATAATCTTTAATCAAGTTTTGTTTGTCATGAAATTATGCATTTACACCAACACTAACAATAAATATTCTAAGTTTGGGGAGATGGAGTGAGAGATTGTGGTTGAGCTCAATTGTGATTCTTTGGGTAGAATGGGGATGTGCATACAAAACTAGAGGAGGTTTCTTCAAGTGTGAGAAATCCAAGTTTTGGATAGTGGATGGAAAGATGAAGGGTTAGAGATGGATGTAACTGTAAGGCCCAGAAAAATTTCAAAAATGCAAATTTTTGTTATTGTAAAGTTTCGGTAATTTTTACCGGGTCGATAGATTGTATAATTAAAATTTTGAGAAAATTATTATGAGAAAGTTATGAAATTGAATGGATTATTAATATAAACATGAGGATGAGGTTTGGGGTACACTAAAGTGTATTAAATAAATTATTTAAGTGAAAAAGAAAATGAATTTAAATCGGTGGAATGCTAAATGTGTAAATACTGAAAAAGATAAATTTATTTTATGAAATATATATATATATATATATTAAAATGGATGGAATATCCATGTTAATGTGAGTATGATAAGTATACATAACAATCAATGATTCATAGGTAAAGAAAAATCAAAAATTACATGTGGATAGCTGAAAAATCAAGTTGCCAGTATTTTTTGGCAAATTTTAGTTAAAATCAAATTTAATTGAGAAATAAATAATAAAATTATGCAAATATTATATTAAATGAATGGGAAATTAATATGAGCACATGATTTATGAAATGGGCAGCCTAATGATGTTAAAAATAAGGATTAATGCAAGTTTGAAAAGTTAAGAGTGGTGCATGTGCATGGTTATACATAGGTTATAGACTACTATATATTTTAGCATATGAATAAGCAATGGAACACATCATCTCCCTTCTCCTTCTCATGTAAGCCTTGCCCATACCCCCTGTTCATAAAAAAAACTCCCTCTTTCTCTCCCAAATGCTAAGTTTTGGTGGATTTTGATCAATAGAAGTGGAAGCAACCTCTAATTGGTGGGAAGGGTAACTAATAGCATCCATTTTCCTCTTAGATTAAGAATTGAAAGCTAGAAAAAAATGAAGAATTGTTGCTGTAGGTGGGACCCACTAGGGAAATCCCAAAATTTAGGTATGGCAATAGTTAATTCAGATTACTAAGCATGATTATGGGTTGAAAACATGAATCTGTTGCTAAATTATTATACCATGGATCAACCCTAATCACTAGGGTTTACTATAAAAATTTTAAGTTGGATTACGGTCTATAATTAGGGGTGATAATGAATAATTAATTTCTAAATAAGTTCATCTATGGATTGATTGAAATAGAAATGAAAATCAGCAAGTTGGAAAATGGAATTCAATGGAAAAGACCCTGCTATCCACTAATTGTTTGTGGAAATTCCATTAAGAGAATGATATGTAATTAAGCCCTAATCACTCAAGGTTAAGTCCTACTTAATCTATGTATTAATGAGGCATTAAAATAATTTCAAATAGATGAAATTAAGGATGGTAGTTAGGTAGTTATTTTAAGTTATTTTAAGTTCAATTTGATTTCTTTGAATGATTACAATTTGGGCACTTATAATCTGAAA
>JAYJMB010068316.1:0-24642 GCA_036873735.1 Pouteria campechiana
AGAGAGCTTAAAGCACTAGTCCATGGAAAGATGGTCCCTTTTGAAAGAGCTGTTATCAACTAAGTTTATGAGCTAGATGACATTAAAGAAGATGACTACTCAGCTTGGATTGAGTAAGGACCTGACTAAAATGTCATCATATCTTACCTTGCTCAATCAAGCAGCAAGTGGAAGACTCAAAATGATAAGGTAATAAGTTTTCTAAGAGGGCATTTGGATGCTACAAGTAAGGCATGACACTATTTTATTTTAGCAAAAATGTTACCTTCCAACCATGTGTCTGATGTTATAAGGGAGCGAGCTCTTTTGAACTATGCTTTAGACAGGGTTGTCCATTGATGTGGGGTGAGTGATCTAGCGCACCATCATCTCTTTCATCACAAGAAGGCTTGCAAGTGGACTGGGACACCCTTTACTCATTTGCCAGTTGTGTCTCATGGCTGGAGTTCCTACAATAGCTAAAGAGGAACTTCAACAACCTCTTCTAATAATCAATGATGCAATTATGGAAACGTTTAAGAAGACATCACGTAGAAGTGCAAAAGCGAGTCCTTCACCTTCACCCCCAAGCTCTCCTCATTAGAGACCCACAAGGAAAGTCTCTTCTAAAAAACCTTCCCTTGCTAATCTACAATCATGCTTAGTTGGAGCTCAATGTTATCAGAGGCAAATGATGAAGGACCAATGGAAATTGCTCATATATATGGTGGATCACAACAATGTTCTTATTGCCATGCTCTAGAGTTGCAACATATCACCAGGTGACAACTCCATTGTCTTCCCCACTCCACCAACATTTCATGATCTACTAGAAGAATTCAAGAGTTGGGTGGAAGGCGAAAGTTCAAACAAATGATCCATCTATTTCATGAAAGTCCTTGTTTTTCATTGGTTTATTCTACATTGAGGACAATTTTGTATTCAAGTTTGGGGGTGTTACCATTTTGTTTATATATGTGTTTGTCTTAGTTTAGGGGTTGTTGTAGTTTGTCTAGTTTGTATGTTGTGTGTTTAGTTGATTTGTCTAGTTTGGATAGTTTATGTGTTATGTTTAAATATTTATGATGAGTGCTTTATTTGATTGAGTTGTGTGTTTTGAACATTGATCAAGGTCATCATATAAAACCAATGACATATATGTGACATTTGACAATAGCCCAAGTTAAGTTGAAAATGATAGAAATCACTATTGTTTGCAATGCTTAACTTGATCTTCTGTTTAATTTGCTATAGATCCTTTACACACATTAATCACATTGACTTAGCCATTTCTTTTGAAATCTTTGAATGCTTAGCATAAGTGTAGGAGACTGAGTATGCATTGTTCAATTTGAATTCTAGAATGCAATGTAACTATGTTGAGATAAGCATTAGATGAGATAAAAGAAAAACAAGAGTAAAAACTCATTGTTAGTGGGGGGGATCACATCTCTATAAATGGGAAAGAAAATAAGTATGGGGATGCGATAGTAATACAACCCAAGTAATAGGGGGGTCAAATCTCTATAAATGGGAAAGAAAATAAGTTTGGGGGTGTGATAGTAATACAGCCCAAGCAATAGGGGAGATCACATCTCTATGATTCAGAAAGAAAACAAGTTTGGGGGTGTAATAATAATATAGCCCAAGCAATAGGGGGGATCACATCTCTATGATTTAGAAAGAAAACAAGTTTGGGGTGTGATAGTAATATAACCCAAGTAATAGGGGGGGATCACATCTAAAAAATAATAAGAAGAAGTTAAAAAAAGTGATAGTAATAGAGCCCACAAAAAAATATCGAATGCTCATCTAAAGTAGTCTCTTTGGTTTAATTTGCGAATTTACAGGGTTGCATTGAATATGTATTACTCAGTTGCTTAAATGAATGTAAGTGTGAAAATATGTAAATTGAAATGGCTATAATTTTTGCACATGCATGTGGAATCTAAGGTGGAAAGGAAAAGGCTCAAGTTAAAAATTAAAAGTCATATATAATATCTTAATAGTTTCTTCTTAATTATGCTTATTGTTTCTTCTTAAACAATGTTCATTGTTTCCTTTGTGAGTTTATGTGCTTTTATTATGTGATAGTTGTGTCCTTTGTGAGTTTGTTTGTTTTTATCTTGCTCGAGGACAAGCAAATAAGTAAGTTTGGGGGTATTTAATGAGTGAATTTCATTCACTTACATTATTTATATTTAAGCTTAATTATTTACAAATCCTCATTTCTTTTAGATGAATTTCATATTTATTCATTGGATTTTCTAGGTGTCTTGAAGATGGAGAAGGAGACAGTTGCGAAGGAGTCAAAAATTAAGTTGCAAAGGAGAAGCCAAGTCGATGCCACCGGCCCCCAACTGGCACTAGCGGCACTAGGATCTCCAACCACCACCTACCAGATAGCAAGCCGGTGCTCAACGGCGCACCCATAATTTTAGCAATATTTTTTAGTTCATAGCTATTGGGTTTCTGATCAGGGAAGTTAGGGTTTTTTAGGTTTACTTCCACTTCCATTTTGAGAGTTCTTTTTGAGGGTTCTTAGGCGAATTCTAAAAGTTTTATTGTGGAGAAGAAGGGGAGATTGCAAGTAAGCATGAGGAGGAAGAAAGGTTGTTCTTCATTGTGATAATCCTATCAAAGGGAGTTATTTTAGTTTTTCTTACGAACTAAATCTCTTTTTCTAAGGTGAAGGTAAAACCCTTTTTGATACTTTTTGTTATGTGGATTCTTGGATATTAATAGCTCTATGATCTTGTTTCATTCATGATGTTGTTCGCAGTTATTTAATTTATTCTATTACTTGATCACCAATATTATGAGTTAGATTAATTATTCAAGCATGGTTAAGGTAGATATCATATGCTAAATCATGAGCTTTCTTGAATGAAAAGGATAGATAGTTAAGGTAGACATCATATGCTAAACCATGTTATTTTGGTAGGTAATTGGAGCGAGTGAAAACACTTGATTTAAACTCACACATCTAATGCTAATAATCTTACTTTTGACAAATAAAACCCAAGTGAGGCATTGAATCTAATATTCCATTAGCAAAGGGGTATCATCTAGTGGTGAAATCGGATCCCTAGACCTTTGCATCTTGCTAATCTCTTTGCATTATTTTTAGTCATTGATTTACTTGCATTCCATTAAGTTTCTAAAATTCTAAAACTATACCAAACATTATTCTATATTTACTTTATAAATACATGCTCTTTAAGACTAGGACAGTTCAATAACTCAAATTAATTAAGTCGGTTTGACCATTCTTTGTGGGATCGCATTGCACTCAATACTACTATATGTCTGTACACTTGTGAGAAATTATAATTTGAACCATCAAAAGTGTTCAAGATTCTTTGGAACAATGCAATGAAAATTCCATTAGTCAAGATATGACTAGTACTAGTGTGGTTATAGGGCATGTTCTAGCTATGGATGCACTACAATGATAGAAATCCAGTGATATTATTAAGAATATTCAAGAAGAGTTATCAAAGGAGGAAGAAACAAAATATAAACCATGGTTTTTTCAGAGTACAGAAGAGCATTTTAATGATGATGAAGCAACTAGCAAGATAAAATTGACTTGGATGGTGTAGAGGAAGTCAATGAAGAAGATGTGACCAAGGAAGGGCTCAAGCACAATTTGACATTGTCAATTGCTACACAACCAAATTTTGAATGGAAGCAAATGCCTTAGAATTTCAACAATGCATTTTTTGAGAAGAATAATACTCTTCCAATGATTAAAAAACTAGAACACCATAAAGCCAAATTTCATTTCAAAGATGAAAGACCATAGTCAGGTTGAGACTTTAAATAAAGCGCTTATTGGGAGGCAACCCAAACTATCAAACTTTTCCATTTCTTTCATTTATCTCATTAGTTTAGTTTACATTCTCAATTTAATTTTTAGTTGTGTTTTTTTTATACAGATGATCCATTTTAAAAGTTGTGCAAATAATTAAAAATGACCTTCTAATGTGCTATAGTAGGCAACAAAATTTAGAACCTATACTCGAATTAAATTACCTATAGTAGTGCAAGTAAGGGTCAATCCCATGAAGAGTATCTAGTCTAGTTTAATGCGATGTAAATAACAATGGGCATTTTGAGTGTAATGAAAATAATGTTGTAAAAGAGATCAATCAAAGATACAAACCTTGTTCCATGTCAACATCCACCATCAGAATCTCATAACTGATTATTAATGCAAATATAAATCAATTCACACTTTGAATATTCACCATTGGAACTATATTTCTTATCTCTTGTTCAATATAGTTCATTAGAAACTAGTGTTCTAATTAACCATAACTACTAAACAACCCCAAACTAGCGCTAAAGGTTTAATCTAATAACAACTTTAAGATTTGTAGAGATTAGTGAAGCTAAACAATGGAAGCACTAGCGGTTGCATTTAATTTAGTCAAATATTCTTCCTAAGATTTACTAATAGTAGCAATAACAAATCATTAAATCTTAGCTACTTCATAGATTAGAGAGTAAATAATTATGGATTTGACATCTAGTTCATCAGTAGATTGCAACAAATAATAAACTAGTTGGCCTTCCTAGTAATTACATGCAACAATCATGATCATAAATACAGAAGAACATTCAATACTTAAAATATAAATTGAACAATTAAAACAAATTAGATCTCACAGTATATTGATTCTAAGGCTTGCGTCTCCTTAAACCAAAAAAAAAAAAAATTTAGTCACACAAGGCCATGAAACACAAAGAAAAGAAAATAAAGAAGTGAAAAGGGAGAAGATGAATTCCTTATACCAAAAGCTTCAAAAAGTCTTTATCTCTCTATTAAAACATCCTTAAATAACCCTAATTAGGGTTTTTTTTCACTTTATATGGATTCATCAAGTGGTTTTATGTATAAAATACATAAAATACAAAAATATCAAGTTTTTGCACTTAAAAACTGCACTAGCACCGCGGCTTTGCATTCTGGAGCTGCGACACCAAAACCTATTGTCTGTAATGTTCAAGAGTAGTGTTCACTATTTTAGTCATATATTTCTCATATGATATCAGAATTATATGATTCTTAATGAATTAAAATTAAAATGTCAAGATCTACAACTTTTATTTTGATAAAAGTTTCAAAATAAGCCTCCATATATTTCAAAAATAGGCCACAAGTGATACCTTGTGTCATATTTAGTGAGTTTAAAGTATGATACAGTTATAGTATTTTAGCCATAACTTCTACATATGATCTCAATCTTGTGATTCTTGATTTATTGGATGGATAACTTGAAGGGATACAACTTTTTACTAAATTAGTCTTCTCATGGACCAAAAATATCCTTGAAGGGACATTAAAGCTTTCCCAAATCATCCAATTAGCTTTGTTTTGCTCCTAACAAGTCCATTTGTCTCCTAAATAAAAATATAAGAATAATGAGTGCCTTTAGGCATCAAATAAGTATAAAATACTAAGTATTAATGGAATAAAATATAATATTTAAATTCTCATCAAATTCTCCTACACTTAACTTTTTTTCTTTCTCAGGAAAAACTCAAATTCACTCTTCCCAAAAATAAACATCAAGGTTGCAACATCAGCAACAAAGAACAGTCAAACTCTTCAAAATGCCTAACACATCATGAACAAATCATTTTTATACAACTTGTAATCATTTAGTAAGCATTTTCTCTTGAATATGGAATGAAATAAATGCGTAAACCCTCATGGAAAATAAACATTATTCTCTCATGTGTTCGAAGGATATATGTTTCACTCAAATTCATTCTAATGGAAATGATCTACCATAAGCTTGCTTATTTTCTCATTCTTCACCACTAAGACCACATGCATATCATGAATCATAGGGAATTTTCAAGATTTGCAATGGGGTTTAAGGACAAGGTAGGAAATATTTGGAAATTTAGCTCAAAAGCCATTGAAAATAGTGAAGCACAAATAAATCAACTCAAACTCAAATATATAAGACATGTAACATCACTCGTTTCATTCAGCATCTTCCACTTTTGAATATATGATGTAAACAAACCCCTTCTATTGGAATTTTGATATTTTCTTCTTTTTCTTTTTCTCTCTTGTTTTTGATCTCACAATTTTGAAAATAACAATATGTTGAATTTCACCAATCATTGTCATACCATAAATTCTGACATCCCCACACTTATTTCTTATATACCCATACATAATAATGAACAATGCTCCACTAGCTCTATGACTAGGGTAAAGACATTAGTTTTCAAGTTTTTGTAACATGGGTTCATAAGAAAAGTCTATAAAGCTCAAAGGGGTTTAACAATAGGAAAAATTAATCACAGGGTAGGCTATTTAGCTAATGTAGCTTATGAAAACGAAGGCCTTAATCATGTTCATGCATGCATGTATCAATGTGATCTTAAAGAGAATGAAGGCAAGTTCTAGAGAAACAAGTCCATGGAAGAATATCTCTCATAAAATAAAAGAATGAGAGTAATATGGATGTGTTCATCTAAAGGCTCAAAAATGTCACAAGCTTTTGTTTACAAAATTTAGTCATCAACATTCTTAAGTAAAATAACTAGACTAATTAATTACAAATTGGAACATTACTTATTCAATCATGTTATGAATTTTTCAATCTTAATTGAGTCTTGATCATGACATCCATAACCTCAAATCATAAGAAACCACCCAAACAAAGGACAAAACTCTTTCTCTCAATTTTTTTTTCAAAAATAATAGCAAAACAAAACACAACCTCAACCTAAATCCCATTCACCACATTTAAAACTTATATTGTCTCTAATGTAAGGTCAAATGCAAAGAAGATTCAAAAAGAAACAAAATAGAAATATAGAAATAGAAAAAGAAAAATAAACTCCCCTTGGGTTGCCTTCCAAGTGACGCTTTTGTTTATAGTTGTTGGCTCAACTCAATGTTTCTTCTTTCGATCTGGAGCAATTGCAATCTAGAAATAATGAAGCATGCATGTGGGTGGGCTAATCCCTTTAATGTTTGCCATTATCCAACCAATAGCCATCTTATGTTTTTTCAAAACCTATACAAGCCTTTCTTCTTTTAGAGCATTGAGTTTACTAGAGATGATCACTAGTAAGGTTTCTTCATCTTTAAGGAACAAATACTTGAGGTTGTTGACATAAATGCATAGTTTTGATGACAAATACTAAACATTATTATCAAGATTTTAGCATGTGGAATTAAGTTGCAAGTCTTAAAGAAAAATGAGCATAGAAAACATATTCCATGGTGATAAGCCTTAAGCAAGTAAAGAAGCAAAAAAGATGAAGTATCATAATAGACAAAGCACAAATGAAAAGGACTCAGCTATTTCCATTTATTTGTCCTTGTGGAAGGTTATATCTGATGGATGTAAGACAATATGTATTCAACAAACTTCGTCTACAATAAGCAAGCCACGGTTAAGCCAACGGTCGTCTGATGAGAATAAACAAAGGCAGAAGGAGTAAAGATCTTCCAGTAGAAAAAAAAACTTTGTTTACCATCAACAAACTAAGTAGAGAAGCAAGGATTATATGGTAGAGCAGAGACTTCATCTATCATAAGTGAGCCAATGATCATTTGTTATCGACAGACAAAGTAAAAGAAGCAAGGATCGTATTGCAAAGCAAAGAAGTTCATCTATTCAAACTGAGTTTGTCTATTATATGTAATAGACTTCACAATAGACAAAGCTGTGAGGGAATTTTGTCTGCCTCTTAAAGCATAGTCTATCACTCACAACAACTCATCAAATGAAGCATTGAAGAAACTAGACATCTATGCTTCTACAATTCAACAGACAAACTCAACAGATGAAACACTGAAGCAACAAAACATTTGTGCTACTATGGTGCAACGGATAAATCACAAGACAAAGCACTTGAATGGATGATTCATTTGGCAGTAATAGAAAGGGTGATTCATCTGCTACTTATGAAAGACAAAGATGAAGAAAATGTCTTATGGATAGCTGGATAGATACTTTGTCTATCATAAGTAAAAGGTGAGCAACGGTCAAAATGAATTATTGGTCTTCACTCAATATTAATAATGATCTTTCTATATTGATGAAAGAGGCATCCATTGCAGTAACACCTTGACCAGAGCTTATTGAGAAACTAGAAATCATCTTCTCTAAGGTCGGCGCTACAGGCATTCCAACATACGAGGATTAAGTAGAAGTCAAAGATTCAAAATACACCAATCAGAACGTCTTCAGTCATTAATGGAGCTCACCTACCACCAACGACTAGAATTCAAAGCAGCAATAAATGAAGCATCATTGGAGCAGGAGAAACCAACAAAGTATTAAGAAAATTATCCAAAATTCTCTTGAGAGCATTTACTGATCTAAGCTAAACCTTCTTCAATCCTTCTAGAGTCAAGAGTCTTGCATTCAAACCTTTCTCAACTTTCTTTGAAGACTCTCAACTACCTTTGGGAAGATCATTTACTTTTACATTCAATTGTTAGAAACTTCCCTACGCTTATACTTCTGATATTCATTTCTTATCAAGTTCCTTGAGCTAGTGGTTGAGACTAGACTCAAGAAGAGATGTGATTGTTTGACTATAGACAAGAGCTATTTATTTACTCCCCCTAGAGCTAGAATCTAGAAGAGTGCAGGGATCACTATGAATACACCCCCTAAAGCTAGAATCTAGAAGTGTGCTAGGAGCACTGTTTATGACCCCTAGAGCTAAAATCTAGAAGAGTGTTGGGAGCACTATTGTATTTCTGTTATTGAGAATAGTGGAACCCAAGACATTAAGAGAAAAGTATTCTTGGAAGAGTGGAGTAGAGTGTTTACTCAAACCACTCTAAATATCATTGTGTTTTATTTATTTTGTGCATTTGTTGATCGAGTGATTGATCGCTAGAGGGAAGAATACATCTAGAGGGGTTGAGAAATAATTTTTATGTACATCATTTGCCTTTCCCCTCTTGGGTTTTTGCCTAACCTTCAGGATTAACAAGTGGTATCAAAGCAGACTATATAAACACTTAAAGTGATCCAATGGCAAACTCATCATCCTTATTGTAAATATTTGCCGAGAGGCAATCATCTACCCGGCCACCCCCATTTGATGGAACTAAGTTTGCTTATTGTAAGTTAAGGATGAAGCAATTTATTATAGCCAATGATATAGAATCTTGGAAGGCTATTAAACTTGGAATCCTTCTTCCCACTATTGAAGTTGATGCATGGACCAAAGAGGAAGCCACCTTAGTCCAAAATAATGCAAAGGCTATGAACGCTTTATTTTGTGGACTATCTTCATTTGAGTTTGATAAAGTATCCTCTTGCACCACAACAAAGGGAATCTAGGATAAATTAGTTTTTATTTATGATGTTTCCTCCCAAGTCAAGGGAACTAGAAGAAATATGTTAATAGAAAAACTAGAAAACTTTAGGATGAAGGAAGGAAAAAGTATATCTGAAATGTATGCTCATTTTTCTAAAGTTACTAATGCTTTGAAAGGTTTGAAAAAAGGCATTACAAACTCTGAGCAGGTGATGAAAATACTAAGGGCGCTACCAGAATCATGGAACCAGAAGATTATTGAAATAGAGGAAGCAAAGGATCTAAACACTCTTTTGGGGGATGATCTTATCGGTTCATTAATGTCACACAAGCTGATTAAGAACAAAAGGGAGGAGCTGGCAAAGCCAAAGAAAAGTGTTGCTCTAAAAGTGACCAAAGAAAGCAACAATGATCCGATATCATAATCTGAAGATGATATGGCCATGTTGGTCAGAAATTTTAAAAAAATTGCAAGAAGTAGTAGAAGCAGCTTTTCAAGGAGACAACCTAGATAACAAAAGAAAATGGCTAAAAGAAAGAAGGATTTCCCTATATGTTATAGATGTGAAGGGATTAGACACATGTCTCCAGAATGTCTTAATGAAGAAAAAATAAATATGAGTAAGAAGGATGACAAAAAGAAAAGAAATACCTCAAGAAGTCCTCAAGAAACCAAGCTAGAGGAATGTAAGTGAATGACAAAGAATCATTAGGGAATAGCTCAAGTGAGAAAGGTGACAATGAAGTTGGACACCTCACAAGAATATGTTGTATGGCCCAGATGGAGAATGAGTCAATAAATCAAATCACCATGAAGGAGCAATGCATAACGAAGTTAGAGACAAAGGTAAAGTCATACTATTCTTATGTTTGCAACTCTTGAAGTTCAAATAGCACTTGTGACAAATGCAAAAAACTTAATGAGTTACAACAATCATACAACTCTCTCTTCAGTGAGTTCAAATCACTTGGCCAAAAGCTTATTCAAAACAAAAGACACTTTGATGCAACTGTCAAAGTAAATTCTATTCTGGCAGAAAGAAATCTATCTTTACGAAAGGATGTTAGGGATGTGAAGAAAGAGATAGAATTATTAAACAACATGTTGAGTAAATTCTTCAATCCAGGAGAATTTATGATCAAATTCTTGAGAATGACCGGTCAAACCAGCAAAACAGGACTTGGATGTGAACAGTCAAATGATGAAATTTACAAAAATTTGCTGGATGATCAAAGGGAGTGAACCACACAGAAGAAAGAAAAATTATCTAGACTTTAGAAGGTTCATGGGTTATCCTTGGATAAAGAAACCAGTAGAATATAATGCACCTAGCAAAGTTCCAATTACTCGCTTTTTTGCAATAGATTTGGATATAAACTATATAATTGTTATCCTAAAAAGATGCAAGCTAAAGGTCCCAAGATGAAATAGAAACGCAAGGAATGAGCACACACTTATACCACACAGAATTCCACTAACATCATTGGACCCAATACTTGGGTACCAACAAGGTAGGAAGAAAATTTGCTTTGAATGCAAGTAAGTCTCAAAGCTACATCTGGAAATGCATGGTTCATGGATAGTGGCTGTTTGAGACATATGACTAGGAATAAAAAGATGTTCAAAGAATTGAAACCAATGGATGAAGGAACAATAGCATTTGGTAATAATAATAAAGGTCTTATCAAGAAAATAGGTAAAATTTATGTTTTATTCAATGCATGCATAGAGAATATATTATATGTAGAAAGACTCAAGCACAACCTGCTAAGCATTAGTCAATTATGTGACAAGCATCACAAAGTTGTGTTTGAACCATTTGCATGTAATGTATTTAGTATAGACGATGATCTACTGTTTAGTGGAAAAAGGCATGGAAATATTTTCTAGTACAGCTAGATGATATTGTTGGAAAATGACTAATTATAGTCAAGGATGATCCATGGGTATGGCACAAGAGGATGGGACATATCAATATGTCAAATATTAAATCTTTGTGGAAAAATAATCTTGTAATTGGTCTACCAAAATTAAACTATTACAAAAATCAAATATGCAAATCTTGTCAATTGTCAAAACAGACCAAAGTATCATTCCATCCTAAAAATGAAACATCTACATCCAGACCCTTGGAATTATTGCACACGGATCTATTTGGACCATTAGACATAGTCACACTTGAAGGAAAAAGATATGTATATGTGATAGTAGATGACTATTCTAGATTTGCATGGGTGATTCTTTTGACTAGCAAAGACGAAGCATTTTTAATATTTTATACATTTTCAAAGCTAGTTCAAAATGAGAAACAGATGTCTATCATAGCTATCCATAGTAATCAAGGTGGTGAATTCGAAAATAGAAGATTCATTGATTTTTGTGATGAAAAAGGAATTCACCATAGTTTCTCATTCCCCAGAACTCCTCAACAAAATGGAGTCGTGAAAAGAAAGAATTGGACAATTCAGAAAATGGCAAGAACCATGTTGAATGAAAGTAAATTATCCAAAAGATTCTAGGGAGAAGCAGTTAGCACTGCTTGCCATGTGTTGAATCGGTTTACCATAAGAGCAATCTTCAAGAAAACCTTGTGTGAGCTTTGGAAAGGAAGAAAACCAAACATCTCATATTTCCATCCCTTTAGATGCTTTATTCTATGTGTTAAACAGTGGAAAAGATAACCTTGGAAAGTTTGATCCAAAGAGCAATGGAGTTATCTTTCTTAGTTACTCTTCCAACAGTAGAGCATTTAGAATCTATATTAAGAAAACACAGGTTGTAGAAGAGTCCATACATATTAAATTTCATGAAGCAAATATAACCCTAAGAAAAGAGTGTGATAGTGATGCAGATGAAGCTGCAACAAATATGAAGAAGCTCAAATTGAAGGATCAAGAGGATAACACAAATTATAAAGATATACGAAGTTTAGTAAATGAAAAGGAGGTAAGAGTAGGTAATGTTCCCTATTAACCTTCTACTAATTTGAGATTTATTGCTGCTCATCCTAAAAATCAAATCATAGGAAATGTATATGACAATGTCAAAATAAGAAGGTCTATGCAAAATGTCTATGGTCATTATGCTTTCATATCTATAATAGAACCAACTAACATTGATCAAGCTTTGAAAGATGAAAATTGGATTATAGCAATGCAAGAAGAGCTTAATCAGTTTGAAAGGAACAAAGTATGGGAATTAGTTCCAAAACCAAAGAATGTTGATGTAATTGGAACAAATGAGTATTCAAAAATAGACTGGATTAGAGTGGGTTAGTTGTAAGAAACAAGGCACGATTAGTTGCTAAAGTTTACTCTCAAGAAGATGGAATTGACTTTGAAGAATTATATGCACCTGTAGCTAGATTAAAAGCCATTGGAATGTTACTTGCTTTTTCATCCTATAAGAACTTTAAGTTATTTTAGATTGATGTAAAGAGTACATTTCTGAATGGATATTTGAGTGAAAAAGTGTATGTAGATCAATCTTTTAGTTTTGAGAATGATGATCAACCCAATCATGTCTATAAGCTCACCAAGGCACTATATATGGTTTAAGACAAGCTCCAAGAGCTTGATATAAAAGGTTGACCAAATTCTTAAGTAATCATAAATTCAAGAGAGGAAAGGTTTACACTACTCTATTTATCAAAAATATTGACAAAGATATCTTGATAGTTCAAATTTATGTTTATGACATTATATTTGAAGATACTAATGAAAAACTCTGTCAAGATTTCTCAAAGATCTGCGGGCTAAATTTGAAATAAGTATGATGGGAGAACTGAATTACTTCATTGGATTGCAAATCAAGCAAAGAGATGATGATTATATTTGTCAATCCAAATATACTAGAGAGATGCTAAAGAAGTTCAAAATGGAAGAAGTTAAAGCAGAAAGCACTCCAATGAGCACATCAATAAGGTTGGACAAAGATGAAAAAGGTAAACTCTTAGTTCAAAAATAATATAAAAGTATGATTGAATTTATTCTTTACCTTACTACATGTAGACTAGATATTTTCTTTAGTGTATGCTTATGTGCTAGATTTCAATCCAATCCTAAAGAATCTCATCTTACTATAGTAAAAAAAATCTTTAAGTGTCTAGTTGACACACCAAATCTAGGACTTTATTATCCTAAAGGAATTGATTTTGAACTCATTGGATATTTTGATGCTGATTTTAGAGTATATAAAATCGACAGTACCAGTGGAACTTGTCAATTTCTAGGGAGTACTTTAGTATCATGGTTCTCTAGAAAATAGACTAGTGTTGCTCTCTCTATAGCAGAAGCTGAATACATAGCAATTGCAAGTTGTTGTGCTCAATTATTGTGGATGAAACAACAACTTCTCAATTATTGACTAAGCTATAGAGATATATACAAGAGATATATACATTAGATGTGACAACATTAGTGCTATATGCTTGAAAAAGAATCCTATTTTACATTCAAGAACTAAGCATATAGGAATTAGGCACCACTTTATTAGAGATCATGTTGAAAAAAATTATATATATCTAGAATATGTGCCCACAGGTACTCAACTTGCTTATGTTTTTACTAAGGCACTATCATTAGACACCTTCTGCATCATCAGAGGAGAATTAGGCATAACAAATGTGATGATCTAAGAGCGAAATCTCTAATGTTTTTGTGCTTGAAATTGCAATGTTACATATGCTTTCTTGAGACAAGGCTTTGTCTCAGACAAAGTAAGTTATTCCTATCAAGTGTTCTATTTAGACTTTGTCTGAAGATTGATTCCCAAGGTCGAGTACACCTCATTTTCTTGCTAGAATTAACTTACAGTTATGGTTATCATATCCAATTCTATTTTTAGCATGAGTTATTCTTTCTTTTCAAAAAGATCATATCAACTACCTCTATTTTAACCGCTAAATCAAAATCCTTCTTTGCACCACAAAGATGAAATATCTTAGGAAAGGGCATTTAGGAAGAAGATATGGAACGCAGACCATCGTGTGGTGGAAATTGAAGCATCCAAGAATGACTCCTCACTTCTCTTATTAGGACGATATTACTTCTGCTTTTAACAATATTCCAAATCATCTCTACCATCAAAAGTATTTCTCTTCAAGATTTGGCCCTCAAGAATACAACTTATATCTCGGCCACTTTTGCCCCTAGATCCAACTTCATCATTAGCTGAGGCTCTTGAAGAGAGGGGAAAAGAAGCTCCAATAGCTTCACTATCATCTCCTTTCCCTTTTTCCTTTGTTCAAACTTTGTATCTAGCTCACTATGATACAAAGTTCTTCACCATCACTACCCCCTCCTATGCAGTCTCACACATAACCTCTCCTACTCCTTTTATGCAGGCTAAGTGTTTGTCTTCTTGTTTATAGCTTTGTTTGTACTAAAATGAAATAAAATATTTGCATCCTTCTTTAGCTACTTTGTGTGTAAGTCTTACTCAGAATGGATGTTTTCTTTCTACTTCTGACAAAAAAGGAGAGAAAAGACTAAATTATCTCTGAAAGGGAATATAAAAATGCATAATATTTAGTTAATCAGGGGGAGAATACATTCTAAAATAATCAGGGGGAGAATACATATATAAAACGAGATAAGGAAACATAAGAAAATGGCAAATGAAGCAACAAGACATTTGTGCTTCTATAATGCAATAGAAAAATCACAAGATAAAACACTTGAATAGATGATTCTTCGGGCCATAATAGAAAGGGTAATTCATTTGATACTTATGAAAGACAAATATAAAGGAACTTTGTCTTATGGATAGCTGGACAGATACTTCATCTTTCATAAGTAAAAGATGAGCAATGGTCAGAATGAATTATTGATCTTCACTCAACATTAATAATGATCTTTCTATATTGATGAAAGAGGCAACCATTGCAGTAATACCTCAACCAGAGCTTAATGAGAAACCAAAAATTATCTTCTCCAAGGTCGATGCTATAGGAATTCCAACATATAAGGATTAAAGTAGAAGTCAAAGAATTCAAAATATGCCAATCAAAATATCTTCTATCATTAATGAAGCTCACCTATCACTAACGACTAGAATTCAAAGTAGCTATAAATGAAGCATCGTTAGAGCAGGAGGAACCAATGAAGTATTGAGAAAATCATCCAAAATCCTCTTGAGAGCATTTACTGAACTGAGCTAAACCTTCTGCAATCCTTCAAAAGTCAATAGCCTTGCATTCAAACCTTCCTCTACTTTCTTTAAAGGCTCTCAACTACCTTTGGGAAGATCATTTACTTTTGCATTCAATTTTTAGAAACCTTCCCATGTGCTTACTAAGAAATTCCTATCCTTAAACTTTTGATATTCATTTCATGTAAAGTTCCGTGAGCTAGTGTTTGAGATTAGACTCAAGAAGAATTGTGACTGTTTAAGTGCAGATAAGAGCTATTTATTTATGCCCCCTAGAGCTAGAATCTAGAAGAGTGCTTGGAGTGCTATGAATACACCCCCTAGACCTAGAATCTAGAAGAGTGTTAGGAGCGCTATTGTATTTCTGCTATTGGGGATACTGGAACCCAAGACACTAAGAAAAAAGTGTTCTTGGAAGAGTAGAGTAGAGTGTTTACTTGGACCACTATAAAAATCATTGTGTTTTATTTATTTTGTGTATTTTTTTATTGAGTGCTTGATCGCTAGAGGGAAGAATAATCCTAAAGGGGTTGAGAAATAATTTTTAAGTACCCAATTTATCCCTCCTTTCTTGGGTTTTTGCCTAACCTTTGGGAACAACAGAGGTGACTAAGAATAGGCTTTAAATCTAGAATAGATGCCAGCAAATAGAACGTAAAAGGCTCTTGTTAAAACTGGTGACTCAGTGTAATGATCATTACTTGATTCTGATAACTTCAGAAAGTCATCCAATGTTGTGATAGTTTCCTGCAAATCAGTATTTAAAGGTAACACTTCATTCTCCTTCTCAATATGCTTACTAATGAAAACTTCCAATTCATCTGTTCCATCAATTTCAAAAACTTCCTGTGTACAAGAATCAATCACATCAACAAAGAAAATAGGATCATCATCATAAGAAAATTTCATGGCATCATAAGTGTTAAACTTGACAATTTCACCATCAAATTTCATGATAAGTGTGTCACTATGAACACCTATCTTAATCTTGGTTGTCTTTAAGAATGGTCTTCTGTCTAACAAAATAGGAGTAGTTTAATCACCATTTCCAATATCTAGCATGTAAAACTCAACATGGAAAGCTAAATTATTAACTTGCACAAGAACATCCTCAACTACAATTTTAGGATAGTCATTAGATCTATTAGCTAATTGAATCACAACACTAGTCTTATTCAAAGGTCCAAGTTTCAAAAAAGCATACAAAGAATATGGCATAACATGAATGGAAGCTCCTAAATCTAACATGGCCTTTTCAAGTTTAGTGTTACATAAATGCAAGGCATAGTAAACATACCTAGATCTTTGCACTTTGTAGAGAGTTTTCTTTGAATGATTATAGAAACATTCTCCCCTACTCTCACCTTTTCACATCCCTTAAGTTTTTGTTGTCTCTTTAGTTTACACAATTCTTTCAAGAATTTAGTATAATGAGGTACTTGTTTAATGGCATCAAAAAGTGAAATATTAACCTCGCATTTATGAAAAGTTTCAAATAGATTTTTATAGTGCTTAATTTTTTAAGATTCTACTAAAGCCTGAGGAAAAAGTGATTTTGGCTTATATTCAAAAGGAGGTGGAAACTTACATTGAGTTACTTCATTGCCATTGAGAATGTCCTTGTCTACAACAATACCTTTCTCTTGTTGCTTTATTGGTGGAGTTGCCTTTGCTAAAATTTCAACCTCTTTACTGCTTCTCAAAATGATTGCACTTGCATTTTCGCTTGGGCTCACCACCATTTGAGAGGATAATTTTCCTAAACTTTGAGCCTCTAGCTAATTGATTGTGGTTACCATTTGACTTACCTGATTCTCCATACTCTTAATGACAGCTCTCATTTCTTATTGAAATTGCAAAGTATTAGGGGCAAGAGACTTAAAAATATCTTCTAAAGACATACTAGGGTTAAAATTTTGTCCCTGTTGTTGTCTAGATGGGTACGGCTACTAATACTATTGGAAACTTGGGTGATTTTGAGTAAGAGAATGATTTACTTGTGGATTCCCATAACTGAAATTGGGGTGATCTCTCCATCCTAAGTTGTATGTGTTTAAATAAGAATCATACTTTCTTTGTAGTTGTCCAAAACAACCACCCATCATATTCACTTGCTTAAAGGGCTTCACTTGAAGAGTTAGGCACATATAAGTTGGATGCCCTATCACTAAATAAATTCCACAAGCTTTCATTGTTTGCATGTTACCTACAACCATTTGATGAACAAGAGAAGTTAAACCTGCAATCTATTGTTCAAGGGAGGAAATACTTACCTCATTAATAGGTTTGGATAGAGAGTCAAGCCTAGTGCTAAATTGTTGTGAGTTTGCTGTAATGTTTGTAATCAAGTTCTTGCAGCTTCAGGAGTTTTATCCACCAAAGCTCCTCCACTAGCGGCATCACTCATGCTCCTTTCAATGGGTAGAAGGCCCTCATAGAGATACTGAATAAGTAGCTGCTCACTAATCCGATGATGGGGGCAACATGCATATAATTTCTTGAAATGCTCACAATATTCATATAGGATTCTCCACTATGCTATCTCACACCACAAATTTCCTTTAAAATGTTGGCCACCCTTGAAGATGGGAAATATTTCCCAAAAAATAACCTCTTCATCTCATTCCATGTTGTATTACTCCCAAATGGTAAATAATAGAGTCAATACTTAGTCAAATCCTTCAAAGAGGATGAAATGGCTCTTAATTTAATCTGCGTTTTAGTCACCCCAGTGGGCGTCATACTTGTACATATCACATAAATCTCCTTTAGATGCTTGTTAGGATCTTCACCTACAAGACCATGAAAAGTGGATAAGAGATATATTAGTTCATATTTTAATTCAAAATTAATGGTAGCATCTAATGTGGGAAAATTATGTATAAGGGTTGTTGATTCAAATCAGGGGCAGCAAGCTCTTTCAAAGTTTGATTTTCAACCATGACTTCCTCCTCTTTAGAATTTCTCTGAGATTCACTCCTTAACCTATTCAAATTTCTCTCTATTTCTAGTTTGTGTTGCAAATCACCTTTATTAGAAGATAGAATAATAGTCATAAACAATCAAGGACACTCTAATAGACCCTAAAAAATAAATAAGGAAAAATCATTTTTATGAAGAAGAAAAATTCAAGAACAAAATAAAGATCCCTAAAGCATAAACATCAACTAGAATTACTCCCTGGTAATGGCCAAAAATTTGGTGTGCTGTCATAGGCAACGAAATTTAGAACCCATACTCCAATTAAATTACCTTTAGTAGTGCAAGTAAGGGCTGATCCCACAAAGAGTATCTAGTCTAATTTTATGTGATGTGAATAAGAATGGGGGTTTTAAGTATAATGAAAATAGCATTGTAAAAGAGATTAATTAAAGAAAGAAACCTTGGTCCAATTCAACTTCTGCCATCAAAATCTCATAACGGATCATTGATACATATATAAATCAATTCACACTTTGAATATTCACCATTGAAACTATTTTTCCTATCTCTCATTTGACATAGTTAGTTAGAAACTAGTGTTCTAATTAACCCTAACTACTAAACATCCCTAGACCAGTGTTAAAGGTTTAATCTAGTAGCAACTTTAAGATTTGTGGAGATTGGTGAAGCTAAACAACACAAGCACCAGCGGTTGCATTTAATTTAGTCAAATATTCTTCCTAAGATTTAATAACAATAGTAACAACAAATTATTAAATCTTAGTTGCTTCATAGGTTAGAGAGATCAAACAAATATAGATTTGATATCTAATTCAGTAGTAGATTACAACAAATTATAAACTAGTTGGCCTTCCTAGCAATTACATGCAACAATCATGATCATAAATATGAAAGAACATTTAATACTCAAAGTATAATTGAACAATTAAAATAAATTAGATCTCACAATATGTTAATTCCAAGGCTTTCTTCTACTTAAATCAAGAATAAAAGTTTAGCCACACAGAGCCAGGAAAACACAAAGAAAAGAAAATATAGAAGAGAAAAGAGAGAAGATGAATTCCTTATACCAAAAAAAATATCCTTGTCTCTCTATTAAAACCTCTTTAAATAACCCTAATTAGGGTTAGTTTTCATTTTATATAGATTCTCCAAGTGGTTTTGTGTGTAAAATATCCAAAATGCCAAAAATATCAAGTTTTCACACTTAAAAAATGCACTAATGTCACGGCTCTGCAGTTTAAAGGCACGACGCCACCTATTGTTCACAGTGTTCAAGAGTAGTGTCCACTATTTTGCTCATATCTTTCTCTTAAATATCAAAATTATATGATTCTTGATGAACTAGAATGATAGTTTCAAGATCTACAATTTCATATTGATCACATGTTTAAAATAAGCCTCCATATATTTCAAAAATAGGCAACAAGGGATGCCTTGTGTCATATTCAATGAGTTTTAAGTCTAAGATAGTTGGAGTATTTTAACCATAACTTCCACATATGATCTCCAAATCTTATGATTAATGAATGTTTAGATGGTGAACTTGAAGAGCTATAACTTCTTTGTTAAACATGTTTTCCAAATCAGTCTCCTCATGTATAAAAAATATCCATGAAATGATATTGAAGCTTTCCAAAATCATCCAATCAGCTTTGTTTTGCTCCTAACAACTCCATTTGTCTCTTAAATCAAAATATAAGAATAGTAAGGGCATTTAGGCATCAAATAAGTGT
This sequence comes from Pouteria campechiana, assembly GCA_036873735.1. Classification (NCBI taxonomy): domain Eukaryota; kingdom Viridiplantae; phylum Streptophyta; class Magnoliopsida; order Ericales; family Sapotaceae; genus Pouteria; species Pouteria campechiana. Next base: position 20,128 of record JAYJMB010068316.1, read on the forward strand.
AAAAGACTAAGTAATAAGAAAATAAAATATGACATTTACATTCTCATCACCTTTCTACGCCATTAAAGGAGAAAATATTCCCATAAGGAAGTTTCTTTCCCCCTTATTCATTATTTTTAATATTGAGGACAATGTTTGATTTAAGTTTCAGGGTATTTGGAGATTTTCATTTAGTTATGGAAAATGGTTTTTGAATTTAAGTATAATTTCTTCAATGAGCTTCACTTTTGATAATTAGCCAAGCTAATATGAGAGAAATTATGTGAAATTAGTGAATTTGAATGAGTTGGATTAATTCTCTCTTGATGATCATTAACCTATGTTAAGTTTTTGATTACCATTACACATGATTTAGAAGGAAGGATAGGCACTACCTTGTGATTTAATAATTCTAGTGTTAAGTCTTTTTTCATGAATGATAAATTTTTTATTGAGTACATTATGTTATGATCCTATGAAGTATGGATTAGTTGATAATGTTATGAATTCAGTGATATATTTTGATTAATATGAGCATGCTAGAACTTCTTGGATTATCCCTCAAGGTGAAATTCTAGATAACATGCTTACATGGAAATAATTTAGACATTCTTTGATCAGTTTATCCCTTTCAAGCTAATCTAGTACAATCATGTCACTAGTGTCCCCATTGAGCCTTAATGAAAGAATGGTATATGCAAAGCATTTGAAAGACTATCATTCAACTTTTTTTTCTTTAGCCTCATCAATAAACCCTTTTAGCCTAAAAAACCATGCATGACTTGTTAAGAGACATATTTTATATACATGGTTGTTACAAAGGTATGAGTGAAGCAAAAAATAATAATTCTAAGGGTATTGAAAAGAAAAATTCCAAAAGAAAAACAAAAGTACAAAAAGAAAAGAATAAATAAGGATTCATCCTTAAATTGGGGGATCACATTCCAATGAACTCAAAATCCTTATTCTTTTTCTTTTGTTAGCTAAACCTAAGGCCCTGTTACAAGCTTAACAAAGACCCATTGATCTAAGTGGATAGAGTCTTCTACATTATTGGAGAAGGATTATAAAAAGCAAGCCTATGGGATGTTTTATGGAGATAATTAGAATAACTGAATTGAATATTGTTGATTAAGAAGCATGCATATAGCATGAGATTAACAAAGCACACATATAATTTCATTTCATGAAGAGATTGATAAAGCATGAGTTTAATGAGATTACTTGGTAAGTCTATTGAATGATATCATTTGAGTTATGTATATGTGTAATTTATCTAGCATGTTTCTGATTGTTTTTAAAGTATGATTGTTGTATTGCTCAAGGATGATCAAAAGTTAAGTTTTGGGGTATTTGATAAACTCATAATTTATCATGTTTTAATAACTAAATTCATTTGTTTTGGATCCTCACTTAACATGATTTTATTGGTTTATATTCACATTTGATTAAATATAGCACTTAATGAAGTTAGTTTTTATTTCAGGTATCAAAACTTGTTAAAAAGGAGTTGAATATGACAAAGGCGTCACTTGTGTCCAATTTTTGGTACATATAGAGGATAATTTGCAAAAAGTGTTCAACATCAAAGTTGTGTCCCTTTGAATTATTTTTCGAACACACTAAGAATCACATGATTTTGATATTGTATGAGAAAGTTATGGTTGACATAACGAAGCTATTTTGGGAGGAATTTTTGGGCAGAAATTTGGTCACCACGATGCTAGTAAAAAGGAAAAATTGGTGCAAGTGGATAGATTTTTGGCTGTTGTGGTGCCTATAAAAATGTGAAAGTGTGTTATTTTGGGCCTTTCGCATATTATGTGCAAAAAAACTTCGGGAATTCATATAGAGGTGCAATAAACCCTAAATTGGGTTATTTTATAGAGTTTTTAAGGTGAGAAAGAGAGATTTTGTACTTTTGGCGTGAAGGACTTCAAGATCAAGCAATTGTGGCGCAAAGCTAGAGGAAGATCTACATCAACTTAAGAGTTTCTTTATTCTTGCTTGTTCTTCCTTTAATATTTGGATCATGGAATTATTTTTTATATTATTATGAGTAACTAAACTCCTCTTTCTAGAGGAAAGATTGACCTTATGTGGATATTATGGCATGATTAATTAGTTATATTATTGAGAGTTTTATTGGTTTATTTGTGATGTCTTATTCTTAATGCTTTTAATTTATTGGTCATTTATTGAATGAGTCTATATTTGGGATTTGATACTCGAGAGAGGTAATCCTAAATAGGATCTAGGCATCATAACATGAAATTCTAGATGACTTGGGATAGCTTTTAGATTTTGTGAAGTCACTTAAATTAATCATAGATTTTAATACATTCGTAATCTTTCAATTTTTATAGGGATATCAAAATTGAGATATTGAGAATAAATACTGTACTTGGCGCTTCGGAGAGGGAGTTGAGTGAATTAGAATTCTTGACTTATAAACCAAGAGAATAATCAATATATATATAATGAGTTGAAAACACCATCATTGAAACATAAATGAATCCTCTAGAGCTTCTTTATCTTGATTTCTTTCCACCAAAATTTATTTATTTTTATTTCTTGTTCAAATTCTTAGTTTTTGATCTTTGTTAGGATTATTTACTATAATAGCTAGTGATTAATTAGAAGTTACAGTCTTTGTGAAGAGGATAACCATCTCATCATTATACTATAAAACATGACACCATACACTTGCAGTTGAATTATAGTGAATAATGTAATTAGCATTATGAACTATTTCATCCTTAATTTTTGATAGGAAAAATTTGCACCATCAAATAGGGGTAGCTGTGTTGAGGATTGCCCCTTGACGAATATATGAGAAGAGGATGATGGGTTTGCCATTGAATTTTTACAAATATTTTGTAGCCTACTCTGATACTACTTGTTGGTCCCTTTATATTGGCATAACCCAAGAGGGGAGGAGTGAATTGGGTTTATAAAAATTTAAAGGAAAGCTCTTTTGGAGAATTAAAATCTCTTTGCAATTCAATAAACTAAATAATGCAAATATGAAAAGTAACTATAGAATAGATATAGAATTTTATAATGGGTCAAGATACCTTCTCTACTTCATTCTTCTAAGCACTCTCATTGGTGACTTGGGTTCCACTAATTCAATAAGATACAATACAATTTAGTGCACACAAGACTCATCTTGATTCAAGTTCAAGGGGGGCATAAAAAAATTAGTAAAATAATTGTGAGACACACTCCAACAATCCATATTACTTCTTAAGTTTGGTCTCCGATACCAACTTAATGTACAAACAAGAATAAATTGAAGAATTAGAATTACATTTTGATGAATTCTTCAATCAATGCATAGGGGAAGACTAAAGAAGCTTGAATCGCTTGCTTTGAATGCAGAGAGTGCTTCCCATGTTGTATTTAGTAGCCTCTAATGAGAGTATTGAAGGTTGAGAACTTGAATGCTTTGTATTCTTATTATTTATGAGTAAATGAGGATTTGGGCTCTCTTAATGCTTGCAACAGCCTTGAAACATACCTTATTAACTCCTTTTGTAATTGCATTCAAAATTTAGCCTGTGGAAGGTAGGTGAAATGCATTAAATGAGAGGGAACATTTGAATTTTTCAACCATTGGAGTCATGCGGCTAAGCCAATTGGCTGCGGCCTAGGTGATATGGCAGGCACCTTGGTAGGCAAATTAGCTACAATTAGATCCATGGCAAAACTCCTAAAAATATCTCCCTAACTACTCACAGGCAATATGGAGGCGACTAAGCCAATCGGCTGTGGACCAGGCGATATTGGCAAGTGGATTAGGTTTCCTAGGTGATGCATTGACTTGGGTGGCAAGCAGTAGGATGGGGCAGCTATGGATTCTGACTTCAGGTTGGTAAGTGATATCCTCAGGTGGCTGGGATATCGACTTCAGACCTTCAAGGAGAACACATTCTTCTAAAGTGTTGTAGGCAATATGTTAGGGTGGCTAAGATATTGGAACCAACTACATGTGTTGGAAGAAAAGGATGGAAACATTTCTGTTCGTCAATGACCTTAAAATTTGGAAAATAATTTTTATCGGCACCAATGATGATGAAAGTGAGACCAAGTCCAGAAAATGCTAAGGCCATGAATGCCTGATGGTCAAATTCTAGTTTTCTTGCAAGTGCACGAATCGATAACAGTATAACGTGCAAGCACAAGGGTCAATCTCATAAAGAATTGTCTAAATTAATGTTAAGTCCAGTTACTAAAAAAAAACTATTCTAAATTAATAAGATGAAGTGAAGCTAAGTAAATCATACTATAAGATTGAATTCTATAACGAAAATAGTGGGTAATGTAATAAGATTTCATAGGTTGCAAGAGCTTAGGGATCCGATTTCACTAGTCAATGATATTCTATGTTGTTAGGATCTTAGATTCAATTCATTATCTGAGATTCGTTCTATCAAATATATGATTATTACCGTTAGGCATCTAGGTTTAAATCAAGTATTTTCTCCCATTCCAATTACCTATGGTTGTAGTATAATTTGTTGGTCCCATTCA
>JAYJMB010068327.1:0-24642 GCA_036873735.1 Pouteria campechiana
GAATTATGACATGCCATTATATCTAATTATACATCATTTAGAATCTTTTAAACATAATCACATACATGCATAATAAATTTATAATCATACAATCCATACTGGGATTCTAATCCCATTACATCATATTATAAAAAGAAATGTCTTCGTCCTTTACTCATCTAGTTCTAATCCACAGTTGGAATTCTTTACCTGACCTATTAGCTAAAAGATTAAATAAGAAGGCGTGAGCCCGGGCAACTCAATAAGTAAGCTAAGATATAAAACCATAAAAAAATTAGAATTAATCAAAAACAGCATGTTCTAATCCAGAACATGAATAAAAGATAATCATATACTCACATCATCATTATACTCATGAGGCTTTAATCCTCACCAAGCCGATAAACCATATAGTCAAATAATATGTCATGTCACCTACACAGCCGTGGGATATCACTTATACTATCTTTACCACCCATTCACAACATCATAATAGGGAAATACTTTCCCTATCAATTCATACAATGAAGGCACAACAATATAAAACATACTTTTAGATTTTAGCATGGGATACTCTATCCTTCTCATTTAGTCATTCACACATGTATAATTCATTACACAATACCACTATTATGGGATAGTTCTTATTCCATTACATTCACTCAAAAACATCATACCATGATAATCATGAATTCTATTCAATATAATTAAGGGATACTTATTATCCCCCTATATCTTGTAATCACAAAGCAGATAAACATCAACTCTAAACAAATCTGGGATCTCCACAATCCCTCATCCAAAACACACATACCCAGATACAATCATGGTATACACTATCCCCATCTATTCATTCAAATCAAACAAGGGGCTGCCTACTTACCTTAAGCCTTTAGCTTCAAACCACATTCCTCAAGCTCTCTACCTTTTCATCCTTCTTAGATCATCTTGTATAGAGCAACAATCTCATTCATTATCATATATTTAATACATCACATCATATTAATAATTCTTTCATAGCCAATCTCAGGCTATAATCATCAAACATGTGCTAAGCATTAGTTAAACTAGGGTTTCTCCATAATTATCACGAGAAACCTTCTTGTTTCACTATTCATGAAACATGTGCTACCATTAGGCAAGCATAAATCATTTTCTTCATGATTATTATTCATAAGATATGAAATTGGGGCAAAATCAATGTTCATCTTCCCCAATTTCACTATTCATGAATTGTGCATAAACCTTAGCAATCCAAATTTATGATTTCTCATGCCCAAATCACCATAATAAACCCATGAAATCATTTCCCTCATGATTTCTATATGAAATTCATAATTTTGCCCCAAGAATTCCAAAATTACAAAACCTTAGAAATGAAAAATCCAAAATCAAATGGGGAAAAAGGAATTTAGGTTCAATTTCAAGTATGGTTCTCGTCTTCCCTCATTTTCCATTTCAAATCTACAAAAATCCACTCTAAATCACATCCAGTCAGGTCACATCCATGGAAACATCCCTAAATAGCAAGAAAAGGGAATTATAATCCCTAAACCCATGATTTCCCAAGAATATCTAGGATGATTCAAGCCTAAATCATCAAAAAAATGAGTCTAGGGTGAAGGGTTTTTGTGGCTAGGGCATGGGAACTAGAAGAGGGAAAAAGGAACAAAAAAATATAGAAAGAACGGGCCGAATGACCCTTAACAATTAAACAGACTACACCGGCCCCGCGACCTCAAATTTTAGCATTATGGCACCAAAAATTCTGCCCACTAAGCCCTATACATGATCGGCACCGTGGCCTCGAATTTGCTACTCCGACAAGTCCCACTAATTTGACCATATCTCACTCATATGACATCCAAATGACATTATTCTTAAGGTGTTGGAAAGATAATTTCAAGATCTACAACTTTTACATTAGCGACTATTTCTAATCAACTTAAAATATGTGAAAAATTAAATAAAGTAACCTAATTTGGAAATCTTGGTACTTTTTATCGATATGGAGCAGTTTTGGCGTATTAATCATACCTTTCTCATATGATATCAGCATTAACTAATTCTTGATACATTGGAAAGATAACTTCAATATCTTTAAATGTTGAACACTTGTCCAAATTATTCTATTATCCATGTCAAACATTCATCACAAATGACCCCATTTTATGCATCCTAAAAATGCACAAAAATTGCCCTCATAAAACATAACTTTTCTTCCAAATTTACCAATTCTTCCTTCTACACGCTAGAGAAAAATTTTTCCATTCACTTATGTAATTTAATCATATACATTCTATCCCTAAATGATAATTTATAAAAAAAATTCCAAATTATCCCTAAAGCCTATCCAATCTCAAATCATATCACTGAAAAGTTTTATCGCATTTTGCCTGATTACTAAGGCATCCACAATCAGATATCATTATTTTTCTCCAATCCTACATCTAATAGATTTTAGTCTTTATAATTTCACACTCATATGAATCTAATTTATGTTTTATACCAAATATCTCAATACAAGGCCATCCAGGCCTCCACCCTACACGAGTGTCAAGTCATATTAGCTGCCATCATAGCCAAACCCCAGGCCATTCGGGCCACTATATCATCTCCAGCCATGCAGGCCATGCCTCCATGACATATCAAATCTGGCCATTCAGGCCATCATGCCATTAAGGCATATCAAATCCGGCCATTCGGGCGACTATGCCATTCAGGCGTATCAAATCCGGCCATTCAGGCCATCACGCCATTCAGGCATATCAATTTAGGCCACACACATCACCCTTTCCCCTTTTCAATGTATGATTAGTTATTCCTGTTACCTTGGCTACAAAGGTGCGGGATTCATAGTAGCATCATTAGTACTGCCTATGATAATCCTATCATCATTGCAACTCAAAATTTCAGGTCTTGCCATCACCATCTACTAAAGGACTCAGGTGTACTATTGCATTAAACACTATCATGATGGTTTTTCTTAGCTAACCATTAACTCATTAGTTTATATATGGGTGGTTTTCACAAGCTTACCAGCAACACCTGATGGTTTTCATGAGCTACCATCAACTCAATGTGTTTTCATGAGCTTATTACCATCAACTCAATGTACACCGGTGGTTTCCAAATGCTTATCACCAACTCCTAATGGTTTTCACAAGCTTACCATGAACTCAATGTACAATGGTGGTTTCCACAAGCTTACCACCAACTCTTGCCAAACATTGCTATATCCAATCAAACATAGTTATACTACCAAATGGACATCATATCTATCCGATCAACACATGCTCATTTCATTTCACATCATTCATGAGCAAGTATAATCAATTCAATCATTAATTCAATGCATGAGTAACTCAACTCATAATAATGTTATGCAATCCATACATTTAAACTGTACATATTTTCATCATACTATCTCTCATTCAATCTTACTCACGTTCACAATCCACATTGCAGATATCATGCATCATACTAGCATTAACATATCAATTGACAATATCATGTTCTAATCATAGCATTTTAATTTTCATGACAATGCAGTATGCATTCCTATCCCAATGCATATATTCACATCACAGCATATACATATTTATCGCAATTAAACACATTCATTCAACACAATTATAGAATTTCACCTCTACTAAGACATAAGTCTCTTCAACCTACTTATGACTCAGACTTACCATGTTAATAAATTTATCTTTTAAGACACTTTAGCTAACATTCTTCCATAATCTTTTAGGTTCATCAACTTATACTGGCATGTCCATTTCAATTTCTTCCAACAACTTGTCATCAAGGTTCTGGGCTCATTACTTAACTTGAACTTATCACTCGGATAAGTTACAAGGTTTGATGCCATTTGTAACACCCCACACCCCCACCTTATGCATTTTGACCATGCCACACCAGGACCGATGCAGGATGCTACAACTTCCATTCTTCTTAAGGGAAGTCTTCCTATAATACCACTATTTCCCCATTTTGAAGGGAAATTCTCACAAAATTTTAATAGAGTTTACTATGTATTTTTAAGACTTAAACCTATGCATAAATTTATGAATCATATAAAATCTAAATTTAACATTAATAAAACATTAACATAAACCCCAATACTTAACCACGGCCCAGACCCTACTTAGTCCCATGATGGCAAAACATAACTCATATCGTTTACATCCATCCACAATACATAGTGACATGCCAGTCATTTTACAACATTATACTTAACGAGAATACATCTTTAATTGATTTTATACAATTTTGTATACATACACATGACACCAAAACTTTTAATCTATAATTTATACAAATATACTAAAATCATTCTTTTCATGCTCCCTTGCTTGACCTGTTAGCTAAAAACATATAAAAAATAGGCATGAATTCGAGCAAACTTAGTACGTAGGCATAATGGAAAATAATAATTAAAATAATAGCATGATCACTATCATATGATCTACTATATCATAAGCCATGTAGGCAATCCATATTAAAACGATGCCATTCTAGCACAACACACAATATATCTCAAACAGTGCCATTCAGGCACAATACACATTAATACCAAATTCTAACCCATATATCAATTGTACCTTTCAGGCACTTCCCTGTTAATTGACTCTAGGAAAATCATATCGGTGCCATTGAGGCACCATGTATCCATTCATATTATTACTTTAGATTTCTCTAATCTATATTATTGTATCTGTGCCATTCGGGCACCACTACTCATATCTACACCATTGTATTTGTCCCATTTGGGTACCACATATCCCTTAATGCCATCAGGCATCCACATACCCTATCATCTTTTACATAATTCAATGTTCTCTATCCCTACTAAGCTTATGTAATAACAATTAGAATTTGAGACATAACTAGTCTCAACGATATACAAGTAATACTAAACATCATTCCTGGGATTTCCACAATCCCCATTTATAAACACATGCTGGTACATAAATGAATATAAACAATGGGATACTCACTATCCCTTTCCAATAATATATTCGAAGGATAGCCTACTTACCTTGTGAGAGTCGCTATCCACTCCTCAAGCTCCATGTCTTTTTATCCTTCTCGGACCATCTTGTACAGGGTAACAACCTCATTTATTTTCCAGACATCTTGGCTAATTCATATCAAGTTACTAGATTATTCTTTTTACACATCATCAATTAAACAAGGTTATAACTCCACCATTCATTGTTAAACTTGTCTATTTTTCAAGTGCATAGCTATCTTTTGCGTGCAACACTACACTTTAACTTTACTAATCATTCCTCTAGGCATGTAATTCAATAGATAATGATGTAATGCCTCATAGGCATTCATAACTTGTAAGCTATTCTATGACGTGGGATTAGGGGTTTTCATTCCCAATTACACACCATGTTTCCATAGCATATTCAACATCAAATTTACCTTAATAACATGCTCATCATGCTTATAACTCAATTAAACCAAGCATAATTACTTTTTTATGTAAATCCCCATGTTTACTATTCATAATTAAATATTCACATTAGAAACTTACACATTTTCATACTTAATCCACTCCAAATCATGCCATAAACATTGGAATCCAGTATTAGTCACATTCCTTTATCAATTTACACAATTTCGTACCAATTCACCCCTAAGGTTACTGTTCACAAATAGGATTAATGCAAAATCATTATTTTTCCATACTCAAATAGCCTCAAGACATCATTAGGCAAGCATAAATCATTTTCCTCATGATTATTACTCATAAGATACGAAATTGGGGAAAAATCATTGTTCATCTTCCCTAATTTCACAATTCATGAATTGGGCATAAACCTTAGCAATCCAAATTTATGATTTCTAATGCCCAAATCACCATAATCCACCAATGAAATCATTTCCCTCATGCTTTCTATGTCAAATTCATAGTTTTCCCCAAGAAATGAAAAATCCAAAATCAAATGGGGAAAAAGGAATTTACCTTCAATTTCGAGTGTGGCTTCCATCTTCCCTCATCTTCCATTTCAAATCTTTGAAAATCCACCATAAATCACATCCAACTAGATTCCCATCCATTGAACCATCCGTAAATAATAAGAAAAGGGAATTTAAATCCCTAAACCCATGATTTTCCATGAATATCTAGGAGGATTCTAGCCTAAATCATAAAAAAAAAATGAGTTTAGGGTAATGGGTTTTTGTGGCTAGGGCATGGGAAGGAAGAAGGAACAAAAAAATATAGAAAGAATGGGCAAAACAACCCTTAAAATCAAATAGCCAACACCAACACCATGACGCCAAAAATTTTGCCTAATAAGCCCTATACACGATCGGCATCGTGGCCTCGAATTTGCGACTCCAACCAGTCTCACTAATTTAATCATATCTCCCTCATACAACATTCAAATGATGCGAATTCTGAGGTGTTGGAAAGATACTTCAATATCTACAACTTTTATATTAACCACTATTTCTAGATCAGCTTAAAAATATGTAACAAATTTAAATAAAGTGACCTAATTCAGAAATCTTGGTAATTTTTACCCATATGGAGTAGTTTTGGTATATTGATCATAACTTTCTCATACGATATCAGAATTACATAATTCTTGATACATTGGAAAGATAATTTCAATATCTATAACTTTTATGTTGAATAGTTGTCCAAATATTCCATTATCCATGTCAAACATTGATCACAATTGACCCATTTTTATGCATCCTAAAAATGCCCAAAAATGGCCCTCAAGAATGTAACTTTTAATCCAAATTTTCCTTCTACACACTAGAGCAATTTTTTTCCTTTCACTTATTTAATTTCATCATACACATTCTATACCCAAATGATAATTTATAAAAAAAATTCTAAATTTTCCTTAATTTTAACACCCTAGGTGTTACAAACCTCCCTCCTTACAAAATGTTTCATCCTCAAAACTTTAGATATAAGTCCACAGATAAAGATGATCATCATTATTCGCTCAAAGTCTTATGTCAATTTCTTCATTAGTCTCTATTGGATTTTCATCAGACAATTTGCGTTAACACTGATCTTACAACACTTATAATCCTTAATTTAGTTGTCTATACAAACAGTCCTTTCTATCCGAATAGAATTATCAACACTGACATTCATATCCAAAGCTGCCTTAATTTCAATTCTAATCAAAAATTGTTCTTTATGTCAATCAATTCAATCAATTCTTACTTTTGTTGTCAATACATAATACAATCATCATTTGATCTTAGGAGAGTTAAACATTTTTATTCATTATCAATCTACAATCATCTTAATTTAATGACCAAAATTACATTCAGTATCCAACATAAGATGGTGCATATATCGGCACTACCACACTTTCTTGCGTTATTCTAATCATAACACAATTTTTCCTCCATAGTTTTACTCATAATTACCCATAATCACTCAATACATAAAAATGTATTCTTTTATTCATGCTTTTTCTAGCACCACTTTTATGATATTCTATCATAAATAGACATACATCTAGGAGACTCATCACTTTAAGGTGCAAAATCACGATGCATGTATTATGATAACACAACCTTTCATCCCTACATTGAGATGTATCCACTCCTACCTATCAGCCTTACTATTAAGGCATCAATCAGCCTTATCCCTAAAGCCTCTCCAATCTCAAATCATATCACTGACAAGTTTTATTGTGTTTTGCTTGATTACCAAGGCATCCACGATCACATATCATTATTTTTTCTCCAATCATAGATTTAATAGATTTTAGTCTTTATAATTTCACACTCATATGATTCTAATTTATGTTTTGTACCAAATATCTCAATATAAGGACATCCAGGCCTCCACTCTACATAGGTGTCAAGTCATATCGGCTAGCATCATAGTCAAACCATAGGCCATTTGGGCCACTATATCATCTCTAGTCATGCATGAATGCCTCCAAGGCATATCAAATCTAGCCATTTAGGCCATCACGCCATTCAGGCATAACAAATCCAGCCATTAGGGCCACTACGAGATTCAGGCATATCAAATCCGACCATTCAGGCCATCATGCTATTCAGGTGTGTCAATTTAGGCCACACACATCGCCCTTTACCCTTTTCAACGTATGATTAATTATTCCAGTTACCCTAGCTACAAAGTTATTCTAGTTACCCTAGCTAAAAGGTGTGAGATTCTTGGTAGCATCTTTATTACTACCTATGATATCCCATCATCATTGCAACTGAAGATTTTAGGTCTTGCCATCACCATCTACTTAGGGGCACAGGTGTACTATTGCATTAAATGCTATCATGATGATCTTTCTTAACTAACCACCAACTCATTGGTTTATACACGGGTGGTTTTCACAAGCTTACCACTAACTCTTCATGGTTTTCATAAGCTTACCATCAACTCAATGTACACCGGTGGTTTCCACGAGCTTACCACCAACTCCTAATGGTTTTCACAAACTTACCATCAACTCAATGTACAATGGTAGTTTCCATAAGCTTACCACCAACTCTTGCCAAACATTACTATATCCAACTCAAACATAGTTATACTACTAAATGAACATCATATCTATCCGATCAACACATGCTCATTTCATTTCACATCATTCATGAGCAAGTATAATCAATTCAATCATTAATTCAATGCATGAGTAACTCAACTCATAACAATGTTATGCAATCCATACATTTAAACTGTACATGTTTTCATCATGCTATCTCTCATTCAATCTTACTCATGTTCACAATCCACATTGCAGATATCATGCATCATACTAGCATTAACAGATCCATTCACAATATCATATTCTAATAATAGCATTTTAATTTTCATGACAATGCAGTATGCATTCCTATCCCAATGCATATATTCACATCATAGCATCTGCATATTTATCGCAATTTAACACATATGTTCAACATAATTATAGTAATTCACCTCTACTAAGACATAAGTCTCTTCAACCTACTTATGACTTGGACTTACCATGTTAACAAATTCATCTTTTAAAACTCTTGAGCTAACATTCTTCCATATTCTTCTAAGTTAATCAACTTATACTGGCATGTCGATTTCTATTTCTTCCAACAACTTTTTTCATCATGGTTCTAGGCTCATTACTTAACTTGAACTTATCACACAGATAAGGTACTGGGCTTTAATGCCATTTGTAACACTCTGAACCCCCACCCTTTGCATTTTGACCGCGCCACACAAGGACCAACGTGGGATGCTACTACTTCCCTTCTTCTTAAGGCAAGTCTTCCTCTAATACCACTGTTTTCCTATTTCTAAGGAAAATTCTACCAAAATTTGACAGAGTGTACTCCATATTTTTAGGACTTAAACCTATAGATACATTCATGAATCATATAAAATCTACATTTAACAATAATAAAACATTAACATAAACCCAAATACTTACCCACAACCCAGAACCTACTTAGTCCCATGATGGTAAAACACAACTCAATTAGTTTACATCCATCCACAATACATAGTGACATGCCAGTCATTTTACAACATTATACTTAACCAGAATACATTTCTAATTGATTTTATACAAATTTGTATACATACACATAACACCAAAACTTTTAATCTACAATTTATACAAATATAGTAAAATCATTGTTTTCATGCTCCCTTGCTTGACCTGTCAGCTAAAAACATATAATAAACAGGCTTGAGTTCGAGCAAACTCAGTAAGTAGGCCTAATGAAAAATAATAATTAAAATAACAGCATGATCACAATCATATGATCTATGATATCATAAGCCATGCAGGCAATCCATATTAAAATATTGCCATTATGTCACAAAACACAATACATCTCAAACAATGTCATTCAGGCACAATACATATTAATACCATATTCTAACCCATATATCAATCATGCCTTTGAAACTTACCTTCTAAGTGACTCTAGGCAAATCAAATAAGTGCCATTCAGGCACCATGTATCCATTCATATCATTATTCTGGATTTCTCCAATCTATATTATCGTATCTGTGCCATTCGGGCACCACTACTCAAATCTATACCATCGTACTTGTGCCATTTGGGCATCACATATCCCTTAATTCCATCAAGCATCCACAGACCCTATCATCTTTTACATAATTGGGATATTCTTTATCCCTAGTAAGCTTATGTAATAACAATAAGAATTTGATATATAACTAGTCTCAACAATATACAACTAATACCCAACATCATTCCTGATATTTCCACACTCGCCATTTATAAACACATGCTCGTAAATAAATGAAGACAAATAATGAGATACTCACTATTCATTTCCAATGATATATTCAAAGGATAGCCTACTTTGAGCAAGTTGTTATCCACTCCTCAAGCTCCATGTCTTTTTATCCTTCTCAGATCATCCTATACAAGGTAATAATCTCATTCATTTACAAGATATCTTGGCTAACTCATATCAAACTATTAGATTGTTCTTTTTCCACATCATCAATTAAACAATGTTATCATTCCACCATTCATTGTTAAGCCTATCTATTTTTCAAGTGCATATCTATCTTTTGGATGCAACACTACCCTTTAACTTTACTAATCATTCCTTTAGGCATGTAATTCAATAGACAATGATGTAATGCCTCGCAGGCATTCATAACTTGTAAGCTATTCTATGACATGGGATTAGGGGTTTTCATTCGCAATTACACACCATGCTTCCATACCATATTCAACATCAAATTTACCTTAATAACATGCTCATCATGCTTAAAACTCAATTAAACCAAGCATAATTACTTTTTTATGTAAATATCCATGTTTACTACTCATAATTAATCGCTCACATCAGAAACTTATGCATAATCATACTTTATCCACTCTAAACATGTCATAAATATTGGAATCTAGTTTTTAGTCACATTCCATTATCAATTTACACAATTTTGTACCAATTCACCCCTAGCATTACTATTCATGAATCAGATTAATGTAAAATCATGTTTTTTCCTTAAACTACCCCAAAACATCATTAGGCAAGCATAAATAATTTTCCTCATGATTATTACTCATAAGATATGAAATTGGGGCAAAATCACCGTTCATCTTCCCCAATTTTACTATCATGAATTGGGCATAAACCTTAGCAATCCAAATTTATGATTTCTCATGCCCAAGTCACTATAATCGACCCATGAAATCATTTCCCTCATGATTTCTATGTCAAATTCATCATTTTTCACCAAGAATTCCAAAATTCTAAAACCCTAGAAATGAAAATTCTGAAATTAAATGGGGAAAAAGGAATTTACATTGAATTTCAAGTATGGCTTCCCTCTTCCCTCATCTTCCATTTCAAATCTTAAAAAATCCACCATAAATCACACCTAACTAGGTTCCCATCCATGGAACCATCCCCAAATAGCAAGAAAAGTGAATTTTAATCCCTAAACGCATGATTTTTCTTGAATATCTAGGAGTATCTCAAAAAAATGAGTCTAGGGTGATGGGTTTTCATGGCTAGGCCATGGGAACCAGAGGAGGGAAGAAGGAACAAAAAAATATAAAACAAATGGGTCAAACAACCCTTAAAAATTAAACAGCCAACACCAACACCACGACTTCAAATTTTAGCATGTGGCATCAAAAATTTTGCCTAATAAGCCCTATACAGGATCAGTGTTGCAACTTCAAATTTGCTACTCCAACTAGTCCCACTAATTTGATCATATCTCCCTCATACGTCATTGAAATGATTCTATTTTTGAGGTGTTGGAAAGATAACTTCAAGATATACAACTTTTATATTAACAACGTTTTCTAAATCAGCTTAAAAATATGTAAAACATTTAAATAAATTGACCTAATTCAAAAATCTTGGTACTTTTTACCCATATGGAGCAGTTTTGGTATATTAATAATAACATTCTCATATGATATAAAAATTTCATAATTCTTGATGCATTAGAAAGATAGATTCAATATATATAACTTTTGTATTGAACACTTGTCCAAATTATTTCATAATCCATGTAAAACATTGATTACAAATGACCCCTTTTTATGCATCCTAAAAATGCAAAAAAATGGCCCTCATAAAACATAACTTTTATTCCAAATTTCTCAATTCTTCATTCTAAAACTAGAGAAAATTTTTTCCTTTCAATTATTTAATTTACTCAATACATTCTATCACCAAATGATAATTTATAAAAAAAATTCTAATTTTTCCTCAATTTTAACACCCCAAGTGTTACACGATTGTTGAGGTTGACCATATTCTACTGAATTCTCCATGAGAAGTTGGTATTATTGCAGCATTTTGAATTGTAAGTATTGGAATATGAGTTATTTTGCTACCTTTTAAAGTTTTCAATGTGTTCGAGTATAGTTGTCATGGTGCTCAACACAAATCCTGTGAAAAAGTCACAAAAATTGTAATAAAAACCAAAAATAAAGGAAAAAAATTCAAAGCAAAACTAGAGTTATTTATTTTGATATTTGCACAGCGTTAGTCCTGGGCAACAATGCCAAAAACTTGTTACAGATTTTTCTTAATGCAAGTGCACATGTCACGTACAAGTAATAAAGAATGAATAAGATATCATTCCCATGAAGACTAAGTATATCAAATACCAATTTACTTTAACTCTAAATGTTTAAAGAATCATAATGTGGTAGATAAAAGAGATCAATGGTTGAGTCATCTAAGGGTTCACGAGTTCATCGGATTAATCCTATTTAGTTTTACCTGATTTAAGCAATCAATGTTTATTCCTTTGTTGATAACTAACATTTTTAGTTTAATTGTTATTCTTTCTCAAGTCATAACAACCTATTCCAGTTAGCAAATTTTCTACATCTCTGTAAAAATTCTAAACTAACCAAGATGCATTAAGATCTAGAAATTCATATAATTACATAAGCCCCATGGATATCTCTATTATCATGACAATCTTGTGGTGATTAATCATGATCTAATTCAATTATTGTTTCTCAGCCTCAAATCGAATCACAAATTATGTTAAAAGGGTTGGCATTCTTTCACAAGCATTAAAATCAGGTTAAACACTCAACATAGATGATGAACAAGCAAAGCATTGCATTAAAGAGGATGGATGAAACCAAACAATCATAATCCAGCTACATTGTACCCCTAGAACAAAGTGTTTAGCTCATAATGTAATCAAAGAAAATCATATATAGTATTTTAAACATGATTAATAAATGAAAATGCCTAAAAAAGAACAAGCAAAGATGAAAGGAAAATCTTCTCTAAGTTGCACTCTCTCCTCTTGCTCCCTTATCAGCTCCCCTTTTTGCAAATCTCCTCTTTACCTAAAAAAATCCTCTTTCTCTATGCTAGCCACGTTCTTCCCTTGCTAAAAGACCCTAAAAACATATCTCTCATCCTTTTTTATACTCCCCCTCTATTAGGGTAAGCCATGTTGCAATTTTCAATGCATTTCCACAAAATTCGGAGCTACAGCATGATTGAGAGTCACGACGCTTGATTTGGTTGCCATGATGCTTGATGTGAATGCCTAGGCATTTTATTTGATTGCCTAGGCACTTGATTGTTGTCTAGCTATTTTTCTCACTTTGGCATGTTGAGTGCCTAGGTGCTTGATCTGAATGCCTAGGTGGATTGATGTGAATGCCTAGGCATTTGAATTGATGGTCACATCATCTAAATGTTGTTTAGCTAAAGACTTCCCATCCAGCTTGTTGAGTGCCTAGGCGCTTGATTTGAATGCCTAGACGCTTGATGTCAATGCCTAGGCTCTCACACACTCCTTGCTTGTTTCTTGGTTCTCCTTTTTGGCTTTTTGATTATTGCATTCTCTCTTTCCCTCATTAATTCTCTCTTGTTTTCATCATTCTTCTTGTTCTCAAATGCCTACAAACAAACACAAACAAAAGCATTATAAATTACAAGAAATAACTCAAAGATCTGCTAAAAAGCTAAAGAGATATGATATAAGTGAATAAAATTCAATTATCAATCGTCCTTGAGCAAAATAGTAACCAAACTCATGAAACAGTTAGGATAGCCTCTCTTAATCAATCAAGAACATGATAGACTAATTGCCCATAGACACATAACTTAAATATCATTCAAGACACTTGCCATGTAGTCTCATGAAACTCATGCTTCATCAATCCCTTCATGAAGTGAGAATGTATATGTGTGTAGTTTTGTCAATCTCATGTTACATGCATGCTTTTCAATGACTAACATGCAATCCACTGATTGTAATGATTTTCATAAGATATTTCATAAGCTTGATTTTTCATAATCCCTCTTCACTAATGTAGACAACTTTATTCACTTAGATCAAAAGGTCTTTGTTAAGCTTGTAATGGGGCCTTGAGTTTAGCTAACAAAAGAAAATGAATAAAGATTCACAAAGTAAGAGATGATAAATAAATTTACACATGAATATTCACTCTCTTGATTTTTTGTTTGGGATTCTATTTGTTTTATTGGTTGTATTACTATCACACCCCTAAACTTGTTTTCTGTTGAATTCATTGGGATGTGATCCCCCCAATGAAAGGATGAATTCTTACTACTTCTTTTCTTTTTGTCCTTATTCTTTATTTTTGGCATTCTTCTTTTTAATACCCCCAAATTTATCTTCTTTTGCTGTCTTATGCCTTTCTACAATCATGTGTACAAAATACGTCACTTAATAGGTCAAGTATGGTTTTTCAAGTTAAAAGGTCTAGGTGATGAGGCTAAAGAAAGAAAAGTTGAAAGGTAGTCTTTCATCTGCTTTGCATATGTTGTTCCTTCATTAATGTTCAATGTCCAGTGACAATGATGTACTAGGTTAACTAAAAAGGCTCAAACTAATCAAAGAATGCCTAAATCATCTCCAAATAAACATATTATCTAGGATTTTGCCTTAAGGGATAATTAAACAAGTTCTAGCATGCTCATTTTAATAAAAATATGTCATTGAATTCACGACATCATCAACTAATCCACATACACTTCACATGATCATAACATAATGTGCTCAATATCAGTTTTATCATTCATGAAAAAGGAAGACTTATCATAAGAATCATTAAATCATAAGGCAACACTTATCCTTTTGTCTAAATCATGTGCAATGGAAGTAAAAAACTAAACATATGTTAATGATCATCAAGAGAATCTATCAATCCAACCTATTCAATGTCGCGACACTTAAATTCAATGTTGTGATATTTGGATTGAAGCTTTCAACATGCCAATGGATAACAATTTTATGTTACTGCATTCGATTTCAATGTCGTGGCATTTGGAAGTGCGATAATGTTTTATTTTTAGAATTTTTCATATACTATGAAAAATCTATTTCCCCTACATAAAGTCAGTTTAAACCTAATTAAGAGGGATATAGATTGGACTTTTGGGAGGGAAGAATAGAACCTAGCAAGGAGAGAAGATATTTGGTGCAAAAGACAAGACTTTGAAGAGGGATTATTGTGAAGAGAAATAAGTACTACCTGGAGACATATTCATTCTCTTATCTTCCTTCATTCTTTTTTCTTTTCTCAATCATACTGAAGATAGCGTTTATGATTTCTTTTGATTACATTATGAGCTAAACACTCTATTCTAGGGGAAGGATGTAGCTAGATTATGAATATTTAGTTTTATTTAGTTTAATTCAATTTCATGTTTATTCATTATCTATGTTGAGTATTTAATCTGAGTTTAATTCTTATGAAAGTATGCTAACCCTTTCTATATGATTTGTGATTCATATTAAGGATGAGAAGCAATAATTGAATTAAACATGATTAAATACCAAAAGATTATCAGGATGATAGAGATATCCATGAGGCTCATGTAACTATGAATTTCTTATTCTTAATGTATGTTGATTAGTTCAGAATTTTCACAGAGATGTAGGAAATTCGCTAACTAGGATATATTTTTAAGACTTGAGAAAGAATAATAATTAAAAAAAGAAAAATTTGTTATCAACAAAGGAGTAAAGATTGATTGATTAAATTGAGTGGAATTGAATAAGATTAATTCGGAGAACTCAAAAACCCTAGATTTCTTAATCATTGATTCTCTACTTGTCTAGATCTATACTCTTGTTAATTTCTATTAGTTTAGATTTTCTTTATTTCCTTATTACCATTGCTTGATTGTTCAAATAAAATTTAGAATTAGAGTAATTTGGTAGTTGGTAAACTTAGTCCTCGTGAGAATGATATCTTACTCATACTTTATTACTTGTTGATGACACATGCACTTGCATTGGAAAATCCGCAACATAGACCTTTGAAGGTCAAGACAAATCCTCTGAAGCTTCCTCTGAATTAGGACTACAACATTTTCAGACTTTTGAAGGTTGTTTTTATACCTCTGAAGCTTCCTTTGAAGGTTTGACAGATTTTGAATAGTGACTTCCTTAGACTTTTGTAGGTTGGGCGTGTTCTCTAAAGCTTCCTCTGAAACTTGAAATCTCTTTATAGGCTTTTCAGATAGAAATTTGGACCAATTCCCTGGCAAATTTGCTATTTTATCTTCATTTTATTAGACTATTTTTATTTTTCATATTCATTATACTATTTTGTTTTTATTCATTTACATTCTCTTATATATATATTACTTTTACATCATACTTTAAACCAACTACCAAAACATAATTTTAAGAAAGATTTAAGAATTTCATAAATATAATATATATAGGATACTTGATAATTTCTTTAAAACTAATTCATTGAATAAGTTTCAAAATGATGCCCAACCATTTGTTATGCCTATTACATTATTACAAAAACTTTAGTGAACAAGAATTAAAATACTCGCTAAAACTTCTTACTCTTACTATATTATTTGATTTTTTATGATTCTAATGTTTGTTTTTTATAAAAGAAATAATTTTTTTAGTAACTTATTCTACACCTCATTCACGAATTCCTTGCAAAAATAAAAAATAAAATATACAGTCACTTTATATAAAACTTTAAGAAATTTCAGTTTTGTGTGCAGCACATAGTTAGATTTAATTTCAATTGTATGGTCAAAATCATAAACCCATCAACACACACCATTGTCGGACGTGCACAACTTTCGGTCATGGCAAGCCTGTGAGCGTGCGCGCATGATCAGTAGTCCATCAAGCCTTCAAATTGCTGCGGCAACTTCATCCACTGAATTATGAAGCATGTCGTTTGGTTAGTGAAACGTCCCATTTACAATGCCGTGGATCTTTTTCTTCAACAATTTGCAGAGGCTTTGTTTTCACAGATGAGGACAACAAACATCAATGTGAAATTGGTGAAAATAACTGTTACTCGTGAATGTTATTGAAATGTGCCCATCGATCCAAACCATTAGTCCAGGGAGGGTATGTTGGACAGGAAAGGGTCAGAAATATCATGGATACTTATATATCATCTTGAAACTTTGATAGATATGGAAGTTGGCCTTCAAATGGATGAAACTGGAGCACAACTTCTCACCAGACAATGATGGTGACTCAAAATAAGTCAAATGACGACATTTAGTTGACACTACTGAAGATGAAGAAGCAAACCATGTCAATTATCCAATCAAATCTGATTTCATTGCAACAATGAACAGTTCAGTGCACCCCACTATATGGGATGGGTAAACGTAAGCGGACATACATCTTGGATAACATCTCTATATAAACACTGCAAATCGCGGTGGCTCATCAGGACCCAAGGGAGAAGAGAGAGAGTACAGCTCGGCTTAGCACTTGAAGGGAAGAAAGAGCTGTACCCTCTCTCTTCTCCTGTTGGTTTCTGATGAAATTTTTTCTAGTATCTTCTCTCACTCTCACTCTGGAATTAGCCATTCTTCTCTTCCACATTGCAGCTTTTGGAGCATCAGATGGATGGATGGAGGAACTTTTCTTCTTAACTTTAACAATTAATGTGCTTATTTTGCGACAGCTGAGGGGTATCCATGCAAGGTTGACGCCACCAATATAGTTCGAAAAAAAATTTTAAATTGCCTAGCCATCCCTTCCCTAGTAGTGCACCAATGAAGTTACTGCGTTTGTCCGTTTTTTCTAACATTAGCTTTTCTTGTTAGCATATGGTTCATTTGACGACGGAGTGGATTAATTGGCATCGTATATGGGTCAGTCCTTTTCATTTTATATCACAATTGATATCTGCCGAAATAACATCTTAACTGCTTATCTCTCATCAGTAATACTTTTGGAGCATATTCTTGCCAATTCAATCTTTTTTTTAAGAGTTAAGCCTAGAAGTAGACTTTTGGAAAGTACACTTATCTAGGTTAGGTGATGGGGAAACAGTGGTCAGTAGCTCCACTCCAACAACCAACATCAAATAAATATGGATATTAACTTGGAGGATGTGTTTGAATTTCAAGTTTTGGTCTTTCTGTCATTGCCAAATACAATATTACCTGGTATCTATATATATTAATTGCTCGGTTTGGGTGGAGTCAGCTCGTATGCGACTCTTGTTTGTTAGGCTGTGATATATGAGGGCAATGTAACCTTTTCAGCGGGCTGAACTTGTACTTAATTACGTGTGATGGTTAACATCCAAGGCCAAATCTCGCCTGCATAACATCAAAATCGTGTTCATCATTGAAACTGTCGCATTATGACCAGCTCCCATCACTCTCTAGTCTTTCACTAATGGAAGAGACATGTCATTGATGAGTTTGTTTTACCATCCAAACCTTGCAAAATGAATATTATCGTTGTCGATAGTTTTTAATTTATTTATTATAGCTTCGGTTGTTATCACGCAAAGACTTCTTGTTAGTAGCGTTTTAGTTTATTATTTTGTTTCAACAAGCTATCATTGTTTATGTAAAAGGAAGCGGAGTGATCTCCAGCAAGCATAGTGCAAGGAGTTACTTAACAGCATTTTAACCCCCTAAGTTGGTCCTATCGTAATATTAGCTGAAATCCCAAACCGATGAATTTGTTAATTTAGGCAGTGTTTGAATGGAGAAAAATAGGAATCTTCCTTAAGAATGGGTAAGAAGTTATTTCACACTTTTGGGAAAAAATGGAAATAGATAGGCTTTTTAGTAGGAAAAAAAGATAATGATGAAAAAAAGACAGAATTACTAGAATAAGAAATTTTTGTTTTCCTTGAAAATGAAAATTTCTCTTTAAACAAATATTCATTACATAAATTTATACTAGGTGTCAAAATTTTAACTAAATTCATGATATAGGTGTTCAACATTATTATAGGCATTTGGGGGGAAATTTAACTCATTATATTTCGTATGCCAAAAATCATAATTTTTATGTTAATCGATTTATTTTATTGTAAATATAAATAGTTTTGAATAGCTGATATTATACTATAAACTATATTATGTGGGATGTAAAACCAGTAGCTGGCATCAACTTTTAATTATTTCAAATGGTGTGGTTCACAAAATTAGTAAGATAGTATTATAATTAATCATTGTTGGTTCAATGAGGTATACTCCACCGAAATGAATCTAGAAGTGCATTTTAATTCTATGCTCAACTTAATATTTTTAAGAAATAAGTTCATCATCATCATTAAAATATTTTTTTAAGATAAATATTCAAAATTGTTTCTACCGAAGGACCACATAAATTATGTTATCTAAAAATGTATAAAATCACAAATAAAATGTGAAAAAATTATAAAAGCATTTGTTTATATGAGAAAATATTTTGAAAAGAAAGTGTAGATATTTTATTAGATATTAACGAATCTCCAAAGTAAAGAAAAAATCATAGCAAGCCCAAAATAAAATGACTATTGAGATTTGAGCGGTGCACGTGGCAAGCTCCCGAGGGCACTTGAAAAATCGCATCTATGATGCTATTCTAGCCAAGGCATTTGAAAATTTGCATTTGTGATGCTATCATGCAAAAAAATATTATGATCATAATATAATTAGGGGTGCACCTTGGGTGGAGTACCGTGAACTAAATCGGAACTAACCCCATTTTAAGTAGGGTAGGTTCACCCTTAGGGTAGGCTTTGTTAGATTTGGATAATAAATTTGGATAGTTCAATTGAAAGGTCTGGGTATATATAAGGATATTTTCATGTAGTCTCAATTGTAAGTTTCAATTCTTTGAGTGTTTGTAAATCATAATATTTCAATAAAATCCATGCAAACCATCATTATGCTTAGCATCATTTATTTTATTTAGATATTAAAAGATATTTCAATCTAATATCGACATGGTGCCACAATATTAATAAAACATTTAAAATAATCTTATGAGTTTATATTTTCCATGGCCCACTTAGGTTTCCAATTTGGATATTTTTTATAATTAGATTGAATAAATAATGTTAAGAATAATGGTTGAGTTGAATTTGATCAAAACATCATGGTTTGTAAAAACTCAAGGGGTTACAATTTGCAACTGAAACCACGTAATATATATATATATATATATGTATGTATATATGTATATATATATATCTTTTATGGATCTAGTTCACGTGGGCCTCAACAACATGATTTTATTAAATCTATCCCAACCATTATTTTTATCATAATACGTTTAATTAGAAACAAAAGAAAACTCTTCATAAAATGAATTAGGTGGGCTATAAAGCAATAAACCTTTTAGAACATATATAAAACTATTAAAATTAATATCTTACATGTTGTTTATATGCACTTCTGGTTAAAATGATTTTAAATATTATTATTAAATAAGTAATGATAAATATATTAGATGTCATAGATTTAATAAATCATGCTGTTGAGGCTTGCATGAACTGGTTCCACTTAAAGCTTTTATGGAACCGGTTCTACGTAAACATGGCCATATATATATATATATAATTCTATTTACATCCTCATCTTTAGTTCTCTATTTATTAAGTATATATGAGAAATTCAATTGAAAGCATTATGTTTATGTGTAATTCATAATTTTGAGTGGTATGAAACATATATTTATCTTCTAAATTTTCTAATAAGCTAGAACCAAACTTAGAATTAATTGATTTTGAACAAAAACCAAACTAACTTGACTTTGAAAGAAATAGGTTAGAGTTGACCTTGAATCAAATAACAAAAAAGAAATATATTAGGATAGGATTTGTGGAAATAGGCTAAGGGTAAGGATAACCTTGACCTTGTGCTAACCAATTAGAGTGCACCCATACCTATAATATACGAAAGACTACTTGTCACATTTTTTCCTTAGGTTATTGAAATTTCAAAAAATTTTAAAAAGATATTTTTTGATTTCCATATATACAATTTTCCTAAAGTACTTTTGTCCTTTTTTATACTTTTTTTAAGTAGCTTACAACCATTTTTTTATGCTTCTTTAAAATTTCTTTTTGCTCTTAGTTGCAAATTTTCAATCTCTAGTTCTAGATGAAAGAGTTGTTGCAATGATAAGCACTACAATCATTAATTTTTTTCCTTACTTTATTGTTTGTTAAATTGTTTAGAGGTTGATAGCCTATCCAAGTGCACTTACGTGGAACCCTATGCAAAATACCTCACAAGGGTCTCTCTATATATTTTGAGAATTAATGAGACATTTAAATTAATTATTTAAGATCTTAGTGTTGATTGTTAAAATGCTTACGATGTTGATCCCTATACATCATGGTTGTTTAAATCTAGATTTTGCTTGAATAAAAAAAACATTTAAGATGTGCTTGGGTTATGCCCAAATTAGTTTCTAGATAACATCAACTAAGAGTCCTATAGAACAAGGAAAATATTAGAGGGTGCCAGAGGTGGTCTCGGCATAGACACTCCTACCCTCAAATTAGTAATAGGACTTTTAAGAGAGGGTATCTAGAATAGAAAATGCTTATGATCTTTGAGGGGATATACCTGATTCTTTTATAGTTGTGCTTAGGTCAATGCTATTTGTCGCACATTGGGATAGATGCAATCATATGGGTGTCCTTATGTGAAGATGATTTCGAATGGATGGGCTTTGATTTTGAAAGGAGATTTTGTATAGATACATCTCTAAATTCTACTGGGAAACCTTCCAAAAACACTTCTAGTACCAGGTGATGTTGTGCAGGATTGTAGAAGAAGGATCACACTTGCAATAAGTTTCTTGTCAAGGGTGAAGTGTGATGTGGCAAAGCTACTAATTGTTTTTACTTATCTAGTGTTATAATTCTTTAACACTAGTCCTCCCTTAAAGAGACGTGGCGGAACCTCTCCTTTGCTTAATCTTCTACACCTACCTTAAAGGGACGCAGTCTTTTGCACCGTAATTAACTCAAAACATTGAACCCCTTAGCTCAGTTATGTTTTTTCATTAATGTAGATATTCTTAGCCTACTATGACTTGAATACTCTCTCATGGCCTAGAAATAACATCTTCAACCGTTGTAAAAGGGTGAATTCAGTTGTGCCACTACCATTCAAATATTTTTTTGGAGATGTATCTAGGAAGCACTCGCTCATAACACCACCTAGCCACTCAAATCCAGAATTTATATGGGGAGATTGATAAGCTAGAGGCATGCTACTAGTTTCCTCATACATCACTTTGCATTGTTGACTAGCATCTTATGGAATATGCCATAAGGCATATGGGAACTCTAGACCAAGTGTGGTATATGGAAGAGGAGCTGGAAGATGTCCGCCATCAAATTAAGGAGCTTAGGGCCATCATAGATATCCTGTCTTCATAGGTAGGGCCCTTCCTACCAACATATTTTTCCCTCCCACTTTTACCCTGTATTACTAATGATAATGGTGTCATAAGAGCTTTCTATTAAAGAAGTTTTCCTCTTTCCATAATCAAATATGTTGTAATAGTTTTTGTAAAGCCTGAGGCATTGAAATAAGGAGAATAGATTGTGTAGTGTTGTTATGGCCACGATGAATGTGAACCAATTTGAAAATTTGGAGTCATTATTTAAGTGCAAATGTGAAACAATTAATTTTTAAAAAATTATGTGTTTGAACACATTGTAATTACCTATAGCATAAATATAATGATGTAATTGAGGTGAAGAAAATTGACATTGAAATGAAATGTTGCTTGTGTAGATGAAGGGCATATCATTAAATATAATTGTGTTAATGAAAAACATAATTGTCCAAAGTGTATACAAATGATTCTATGAGTTAATTTTTAGTTATTTGGGATTGATTATTGAGAATTTTAATGACATATTATGTGGATAAATCATGATAAAAGTGTATGAATAGTAAATAAAAAAATGGAAAGAAAACAGGGTTTAAAGTGTAGAAAAATGAAGAGAATGCTCAATTTGAACAAAGGGTTATTTGTGATCAATTTTTGACATGGATAATGGAATAATTTAGAAATGTGGTCAACATAAGAGTTGTATATCATACTATTATCATTCTAAAGAATCAATAGTAACCTTATTTAGATATCATATGAGAGAGTTATGATCAACGCACCAAAACTGCTATATGTGGATAAAAAGTACCAAAAATACCAAGATGGGTAATTTTATCTAACATTTAACATAGATGTGGGCTGATTTGGAAAATGTATTTAAAATAAAAGTTGTAGCCCTTGAAGTTATCTTTCCAATGCCAAAAAGTTTAGGTATTTGGACTTTGTATGTAAAAATTGTACTCAAATTACTAATACTATGTTGGCATAGAAATTCCATGCCACAACATGGATTCAGCCAGGCAAATTTTTGGGCGTTTAGCAGGTTAGTGCCTTAGCACAAATATTCCATGCTATGACACAGCAATTCCATGCTACAGCATAGAAATTCCATGCACAACATGGATTCACAAAGGTCATTTTTGTGCATCCAACGAGTCTGTGCCGCGGTACAGAAATTTCATGCCGTGGCATAGCTTCCGTAGTGTGCCAAGGAAGGCAAAAAATGGGATTTTTTAAAGCTTGTCTCTATCCTTTTTTTCTTATTTTTCTATTTTGTTTTATTTCCCATGCCCTAGCTCTTATAGCCAACCCCTCTAAACTTGGATTTTTGCCTGTTTTGCTAGGGAAACAACTTGATTCAGGTAAGTAATCATTCACGCATGTATCCTAGCCAAAATTTTATCTTTTTGAATGATGGAAAAAGATGAAAACTCAATTTTCTTGCACCCTATAAAGGCTATGGAGAGTTTTGGTGTGGATTTCCATTATGGGGACAAAGCCAAATGTGAAATACATGGTAAGTGCAATTTTCCCCAACTAAATTAACATTTTTGTATGTTAGGGTTTTGTAGATTTTCTAGAAAGTGAAAAATTGGGGGAAATGATTGATTTGGGTATTAAAACCATGGCAAAAATATTTTATTAATGGATTATTGTGTGTTAGGGCTTGTTTGAGCATCAGAATTTATGATTTGCCTTGTTAGGATTTTGCATTTATTATGAACAATGAATTTTCCCCAAATTTTATAGGTTATGTGTAATAATTATAGAGGAGTAAGTAAAATTTATTGATTAAGGTGTTTTAAGACTTGTTTAAAGAGTGAGAAATATGATTTTGGATAATGATCTAAATGGAATTGGAAAGAGCTTTTGTGTATAAATTGCTTAAGTAGCAAATTAGTTGCATTAAGAACTTGATTAACCTATTTCTAACGTCATTGGAATGTTACTTGTGTTATATGTTGATTTTACATGGTTGGAAATGGAAGTCCCTTAAGATACTTTGTTGAAATATATAAATGGATAAATGAAGTGATGGTTATAAGAGGTTAATGAATCATAA
>JAYJMB010068338.1:0-24634 GCA_036873735.1 Pouteria campechiana
GCAAAAGATGAAGTATTAGGTGCAAAAGATGAAGTATTAGGAGAATAAAATATGACATTTTGCATTCTCATCAGATACTCAACTCAACTTCTCCACTAGTAATCACACCCAGAAAAATGGTAAGATTGAGAGGGTGAATCAAGTGCTAGAGTATCTATGGAATTATGTGATGGCTAATCAATATTATTGGGCGGAATTGTTAGATGTGGCACAATTCTGTGACAATCTTCACCAAACCTCATCCACTAGGATGAGTCCATTCGAGTTGCCTATAGGGAGTATCAGTCGATGATGCCAAATGAGGTGGAAAAAAATGTGTAGGGGAACATTGTTCAGTGGCTTATCAGTCTACACAAGCAAGGACCGAGGAAATAGGGGAATCCAAAGATTATTTGACTAAGTCTGCTAGATGAATGAAAAAGTATGCTGATTGAGGGATATGGTTCCTAGAGTTCCAAGTGGGAGATAAGGTAACACTCAAAATGAATCCCCAACTATGGAAGAAAATTAGCTTAAAGCAAGCACATAGGGGCTTGATCCAAAGGTATGATGATCCCTTTGAAGTCACAAGATGAATTGGGAAGTTAGCATATAGGTTGGAGTTGCCCTAGAATGGCTTAAACTTCATCCTGTCTTCCATGTTTCTTTCCTCAAACCTTTTCTTGAGGATCCACAACATGGTGATAGAGCTACTTCTAAGAGGACTCCACCTCCAATACGAACACAATTCAAAAAGGAGGCTGAGGCAATACTTGACTAGAAAGTTGAGGGCCAGAACAACCAAAGGGTGTACATCTTATGAAATGGAAGGAGCAAATCATGGCCAAGACAAACAATTTCATGATAGAGACAAGAACTAGTATGCTGAATTAATCTATTCAGATTCAGAACCTTGAATCTCAAATGGTTCAGATAGCCAATATGTTCAGCAATCGTCAACAAGGTAATCTTCCTAGCAACATTGAAGTCAATCCAAGAGAATAATGCTGGGTGATCACCTTGAGAAGTGGGAAAGAACTGGAGCCCCCATCAAGTGGTGAAAAAACTAAGCCAGAAGATCAGGAGCAAGTTGAAGTTCTTGTTGAACCCCAACCATTGCCTCCTCATCAGCACACTGCGAGCATACGTTTCCCACAATAGCATAAGAAGAGTAAACTAGATAATTAATTTGCCAAATTTCTAGAAGTTTTCAAGAAGCTTCACATCAATATTCCATTTTTTGGTGCACTTGCACAAAATGCCAAGTTATGTGACATAAAAGACATCCTCTCAAATAAGAGGAAGTTGGAAGAGTATGAGATGGTTGATCTCACTGAAGAATGTTGTGCTATTATCCAAAGGAAGCTGCCTCCAAAGCTTAAAGATTTGGGAAGCTTCACTATTCCATGTGTTATTGGAAATTCTATATTGAAAAAAGATGATTTTGGTGCTAGTATTAATCCTATGCCTTTATCCATTTAAAGAAAGCTTGGATTAGGTGAAGCAAGACCTACCACAATCTCTTTACAATTGGTGGAGAAATCCATCAAACACCTAAGGGTTGTCATTAAAGATGTACTTGTTAAGATTAACAAATTCATAATTCCTATAGATTTTTTGGTGCTGGATATGGAGGAAGACAAAGATGTCCCTATCATATTAGGAAGACCATTCTTGGTAACTGGGAGAGCATTGATTGATGTTTAAAGGGTGAGTTAAAGCTTTAGGTATAGGATGATGAAGTCATATTAAGGTCTTCAATGCAATCAAGTATTCAGTAGCAAGTGACAATTGCTTTTGGATAGACACTTTGGTAAATCAGATGATCCACTAGAAACCACCTTAATATCATGACACTTTGGCTAATCAGATGATCCACTAGAAACCAGTTTAACTCACCTTGCTCCTTTTGCTTTAGGGGAAGAAAATAACATAGAAATTGTTCAATGGTTGGATTCCTATGTTCCAAATAATCAGAGGTATTTCAAAACTTTGGGACAAAGCCCTCTTGAATCTGTTCCTTTAATTGGTTTTGGAAAGATGTAAATAAACAAATCTTGTACTAAATTGTAAAAAAGTGTCACTTCAAGGTGAAAGAAGGTTTTGTTTTGGGCCATCGAATTTCATGCAAGGGATTCAAGGTTGATCAAGATGATGAGTTCATAATATACCATGTTTTAATGCCTAAATTTACATGTTATGTAACTTTATTTGACATGATTTTAGTGGTTCATAACTACGTTTGATGAGATATTACACTTAACGAAGTTATTTGCTTTTTCAGGTAACACATCATGTCAAAAAGAAGTTGAATGTGAATTAGCACCACTTTGATTCCATTTCTGATACAATGTAGACTGATATAGGACAAGTGGTCAGCATCAAAGTTTAAGCCCCTAAAGTTATCTTCCACAAAATCAAGAATCATCCAATTCAGAGATCATATGAGGAAGTTATAGATGAAATAATGAACATCTCTCCGAGTAGACAGCAAGTGGTGCCACTAATGCCATTTTAAGGCACCTTTTCATAGATTTACAGGCATATTTAGCTCAAATAATTAACATAAAAGTTGTAGATCATGAAGTTATATGACAATGCAAAATGAATCATGCAATTTTGAATTTATAAGAGGAAGTTATGGTCAAAACAGTCAAAGTGCCTCTTGGTGGACCGCAAACCAGACCCATGTTCACTCAAACTACCCCACCGGACAGTAAGGTGGTGCCGACAACGCCAGATTCCATCCATAATCTTTTGAGTTACATTATAGTTATAAAAATTTCCTATTTTAAGTTATTTTTGGGAAGTTTTTGTGCTATTCAGAGTGAATTCTTTAGGGCGAACTTCTAAGAGGAGTTCCAAGGTTTCTTGGAGGCTACTCTAAGGAGATTTTGTGGAGCAATGAAGGAGGATTCAAGAGAGCAAAGGCAATTCAAGAAGGAAAATTATAGTATGATGATCAACATGAAGGGAGTATCTTTTATTTTCTTCATGAACTAATTCCTTCTTTCTAGGGTGAAGATGTAGCCCTTTTTGATGAACCTTGTTATTTGAATTATTGACTATTTAATGCATGAATGCATTTTTATTAATTGGTTTTATTTGAATCATCATATTTGTGTGATTGCTTGATCACTAATTTCATAAATCTTATTGATTATCAATGCATGGTTAGGGCCCCATCAAAGGTAAAACCATGAGCTTCTTTGAATGAAAAGAGTATAAGGTTAGGGCCCAATCAAAGGTAAAACCATTCTACTTGGTTCAATGTTCTTGATCATAATGGGTTTTCACCACAATTATTCTACGCATCTTAGGTAATTGGCATGAGTGAACACACATGATTAAGCCCACCATCAAACGGTATGTAATCATATATTAGAAACAATGAACCCAAGCAAGCATTGAATCTAATAAACCAAGCAAAAGTGGAGTCATTAAGTGATGAAATTGGAACACTAGACCTTTGCCACTTGCAATCTATCCTATAGCATTCTACAGACCTAGATTTCTGATTATTTACTTAGTTTATTATTCACATTAGTTTAATCCAAAAGTCATTTTTTCAAAGTTAGTTTTAGTTAGTAACTCAATTTAATTAAATCAATTGACCATTCTATGTGGGATCGACCTTTGCTCAAGCACACTGTACTACTATACACTCGTACACTTGCAAGGTATTATGATTTGAACCATCACAAGCCAAGTTAGAGACAATAAAAAAACTCCTGCTACTAACTTTTGTGAAAGGAATTTGGAGTTTTCTTGGGCATGCAGGATTTAATAGAAGGTTCATGAAGGATTTCTCTAAAATTTCTAAGCCCTTATCAAATATGATTGTGTAAGGTACGCCTTTTGAATTCAATAATGGATGTGAGAAGGCATTCAAAATTCTTAAGGAAAAGCTTGTCTCAGCCCCCATTGTTATTACATCGGATTGGGATAAACCCTTTGAGTTAATGTGTGATGCAAGTGACTATGCAGTTAGTGTAGTTTTAGGGCTACGAAAGAATAAATTATTTCATGCTATTTATTATGCTTGCATGACCCTTAATGATGCACAACTCAATTATACCACAACAGAAAAGGAGTTACTTGCAATTATTTTTGCTTTTGATAAATTTAGATCATATCTCATTGGTAATAAGGCAATTGTGTTCATTGATTAGTTTGCAATAAAATACCTTATGGATAAGAAAGATGCAAAACTAAGACTCATCTGGTGGGTGTTATTACTCTAGGAATTTGATTTGGAAATTAGGAATAAAAGGGCACAAAAAGTCTTGTAGTGGACTACCTTTCAAGACTTGAACTAGAAGAAGATGAAGGATCACAAAAGCCTACCATTAGTGATCAATTTCTTGATGAGTAAATGTTTGTTATTACATTAGTAAATTCTCCTCCATGGTATGTAGATTTTGTGAATTTTCTTACAGGAAAGATCATGTCCTTTGATATGCTTTATCATCAAAAGAAGAATTTCTTATCTGATGTAAAACATTACTATTGGGAAGATCCTAAATCAAATCATAAGAAGACATGTGCCAAAAGAAGAGATGGAAGATATCCTCAAGCATTGCCATACACTTGAATGTGGAGGCCACTTTGGAGGGAAGCAAATAGCTACCAAGGTGTTACAATTAAGTTTCTACTGGCCTACATTATTTAAAGATGCTCATGCTTTTATTGTTGCCTATGATAGATGCCAGAGGACTAAAAATATCTCAAGAAGGAACGAAATGCCTCTGAAGAATATTCTAGAAGTGGAGCTCTTTGAAGTTTGGGGCATTAACTTTATGGGACCATTTCCTTCTTCGTTCAACAACAAGTATATCCTCCTTGCAGTAGATTATGTGTCAAAGTGGGTTGAGGCAATTAGTACTCACACCAATGATGGAAAGGTGATGCTTAATTTTCTTTGATAAAATATCTTCACAAGATTTGGAACTCCAAGAGCTATTATTAATAATGAAGGAAAACACTTTTGTAATAACCAATTCGAAGTTCTTTTATCAAAATATGGAGTGAAGCATAGAACGACACTTGATTATCACCCTCAAACCAATGGGCAAGAAGAAATCTTCAAAAGAGAAGGGAAACTTATTCTGGAGAAAACAGTCTAAAGTTCTCACAAGAATTGGGCAAAGAAGTTAGATGATGCTCCATGGGCATATCGGATTGCTTTTAAAATACCTATAGGAATGTTTTCTTATAGGTTGGTTTATGGGAAGGCATGCCATCTTCTAGTTGAGTTGGAGCATCGAGCATATTGGGCCATGAAGCAATTAAACATGATCATGCAGGTAACCAGTGAAAAGCGTCTTTTTTAGATCAATGAGATGGATGATTTTTGTAATGAAGCATATGAGAATGCTAAGATTTATAAGGAGTGGACTAAAGCATAGCATGACAAGTATATTCAGCGAAAGGAGTTTTTACCAGGTTGGAAAGTGCTACTCTACAATTTCAAGATTCAGTTGTTTCCTAGAAAGCTAATTTCAAAATGGCTAGGCTATTAACAATGACAAAAGTGTTCCCATATGGTGCAATGGAATTTCATCATGAAAAAAAGTGACTTTCAAAGTCAAGATGATTACAAATTAAGCACTCCTTGGGAGGTAACCCAAGTTTATAAACTCTATTTTTCTTGTTTCTTTGCATTGGTTTAGTTATTTATTGCATCTTTCATTGATTTACACTAGTTTGCATTAGTTCTAACTATTGTTTCCAAGTATTAATCATGGATTAGTTACTTGGTTTTACTCAAGTATAAACCAAGTTGAGCACTCTCACTAAAATCCAAGAATCAAGGAACACAACAAAGACCAAAGAGATTCTATTGTCTAGACTTTAGAAGATGCTTCAAGCATGAGCTTCAAAGGTGAACTTCAAGTCCAAAGATCTCAGAAGTTAAGTTCAAAACATGTGAGGCCATCAGAAGATCTTCAGAGTATGTTTAGAGGTAGATGTCCATGCTTCAAAGGTTAAAAAGAACAATTTGAAGTTAATTTAGAAGCAAGGAAGTTCTTCAAAGCATGCATCAGATGAGGAACAAAAACTTCAAAAGCTCTGAACCACAACCTAACTATTTTAACCATTAAAAATGCAACATCAATTCATTTGGGGAAGCCCTTGATCTTAAATTTCTTTCATTCTTTCACATTAAGTACAATGTTTAGTTTAGGTTTAGTGGTATTTGGGATTTTGCATTTAGCTGTGGGAAATTACTTTTTAAATTTAGGTATAATTTTTTAATGAGCTTCACTTTTTGATGACTTAGCTAAGGAAATCCAAAAGTAATTGTTTTAAAATGTTGAAAGTGAGTAGGTTGGATTGATTGATTCTCTTAATGATCATTAACTTATGCTTAGTTTTTTATTGCCATTGCACATGACTTAGAAGGAAGGATAGTTGTTGCCTTTTGATTTAATGATGCTTGTGATAAGTCTTTCTTTTTCATGAATGATGAAATTTTTATTGAGCACCTTATGTTATGATCATGTGAAGTGTATATAGATTAGTTGATGATGTTGTGAATTCAGTAACATATTTTAATTGACATGAACATGCTAAAACTTGTTTGATTATCCCTTAAGGAAAAATTCTAGATAACATGTTTACTTGGAAATGATTTAGGTATTGTTTGATCAGTTTGACCTTAATGAAAGAATGATATATGCAAAGCATGTAAAAGACCATCATTTGAATTTTGTTTCTTTAGCCTTATCATCCAGATCCTTTGAGCTTGAAAAACTATGTTGAACCTATTAAGAGACATATTTGATACACATGGTTGTTAGAGAGGTATGAGAGAGTGAAAGAAGATAAGTTTGGGGTTTTATTAAAAAGAAGAATCCCAAAAGAATGAAAAAAGGGACAAAAGGAAAAGAATTAGTAAAGATTCATTATTTAATTTAGGAGATTACATCCCAATGAACCTAAAAGAAAATAAGTTTGGGAGTATAGTAATACAGCCCATAAAGAGAGAAAAGAACAAAAAAAAATCAAGAGAATGAACATTCATGTGAAATTTGTTTATGATCTTTTACTTTCTGAATCCTTATTCCTTTTCTTTTGTTAGGAAAACCCAAGGCCCCATTACAAGCTTAACAAAGACCTATTGATCTAATTGGACGAAGTTATCTACATTAGTGGAGAGGGATTATAAAAAACAAGCTTATGGGGTATTTCAATGAGATCATTAGAATCATTGAATTATATATTATTGATTGAAAAACATGCATGGAGCATGACAATGACAACATGAACACACACACACACACATTCTCACTTCATGAAGGGATTGATAAGGCATGAGTTGCATGAGATTACTTGATAAGTGTCTTGAATGATTTCTGAGTTATGATGATTAAAAGCTAAGTTTGGGGGTATTTGATAAGCTCATAATTTATCATATTTTAATATCTAAATTAAAATATTTTGGATCCACAAATGACATTATTTCATCTATTTATAATCACGTTTGAGTGAATATTGCCCTTAACAAAGTTTATTTTTGTTTCAGATGTCAAAACCTGTCAAAACAGTGCTAAAGATGACAAAGGCATCACTTTGAGGCAATTTTTGTCACATATGGATGCTGATTCAAAGGTGTCCAGCATTAAAGTTATAGCCCTTTGAATTATCTATCTAACATGTTAATAATCTTGTATTTTAGAGAAAGTTATGGTTAAAACACTAAGATTGCATCCAGAACTTTAGAACCCTAAAAACAACTTTAGAGGGTCCGAAGGTGTTTTAGTAGGTTACACAAAGTTTTTTCAGAGGTACGATCATGAAAGCAATTTTGATGTTTTAGAGCTTCTGGAAATAATTTCAAAGGATGTGAAGGAGCTTTATTTGGCACTAAAAGGCTTTAGACATGCAAAAGTATATTTTAGACCTGCTAAAACAAGATGCAAAATTCACCAATACGATCTTCAGAGGCTTTGAAGAGAAGTTTTAGAACCTCTGAAGTTAGCTTAAAAGAAGAATTTGAAGATAAACACCTGTTTAGAAGTTTTGAAGACAATCAAAAGGCTTTAGAGGTTCTAAAGTGAAGAATTAGAACCTATGAAACAAGCTTTCAAAAGAATGCTGTAATCAAATTTTGGAATTCAAAGGCATCTTTAGAAGTTGCAGATTTTAGATAGATTCTTGGTGTTGAATCTTTCAGAAGTAATTTTAAAACTTCTAAAGTCTTTTAGAGGTTATGGATTATGAATAATTCAAGTTTCTAAGTCTTCTTTAGAGTATCTAAAATGTTTCAAATGCTTGTCTAAAGGAGGAATTCAAGCTTTAGAGTTTTCAAGCACATCTAAAATCAAAGTGCAAATTTAGTGTGCATCATCTAGATTCGAATCAAACAAAAGTATATTTCAGAATCACGTTTAGATATCTGAAGGCATTGTAACTAATGTTCAAAGGTTTCAAAGGTTTTGAAGTAAAGTTTCCAAACCTTTAAAGACATATAAAAGCCTTGAAAGGCATTTTTGTTGGTAGTCACAAGCTTAAGAGGGTTTGAAGTGCAGTTTTAGAACCTTTGAAGAAGCTTACAAAAAAACTTGCATTAAAAATTCTAAATTCAAAAGTCCTTTTAGAAGTTGGCAATGTAGCTCAGACATGGTTTCAAAGGGATGATTATAGAAGAATTCCAAATTCAAAGTCATGCATGAGAGTAAGTTTCAAAAGGGATTTCAAAACTTTGAAGATTTTAGAGGTGTATTCAAGAGGGAAATTAGAGCTTCAAACTACTCTGAAATCATGTACTTGGTTAAGCTTTGGAATTGGTTTTAGAGGGACTAAGTTGTGGACAGAAGCTAGATGTTATAGCAACCACATGTTTAGAAGTTGCAGAATTGTGACATGTTTAGAAGTTGCTGGTTTGTGGAGTTTTTGGATGTGTGGAAGCTTAATTTATGTTTAGAAATCTTGAGTTTTATGTGCTACAGCTTTGGTAAGCCATCTTTATGTGCAAAAGTTTTAAGTAATTATTAGAAGAGGATTTCTATATGTAAGAGGAGTTGTTATTTATGGAGGAGTGTAGGGTTATTTAAGAACACGTTCAAAATATTTTTAGCTAGTTTGAAGAGGGACTATTTAGCAGGAGACAGAATATAATAAAGAGACTTGGAAGAGGGATTGCTATGAATGAAATAGAGTGCAACTTGGAGAAAACCATTGCTACATCAATTCTTAGTGTTCTTTCAATTCTTTTCTCTTTTTCTTGATCATTTTTAAGATAATGTTTATGATTTCTTTTAACAACATTATGAACTAAACACTTTGTTCTAGGGGAATGATGTAGTTGGGTTACAAATATTCAATTTTGTCTAGTTGAGTTCAATTTGATGTTTATTCATTATTTATGCTGAGTATTTAATCCAATTTTAGTGCTTGAGAAAGAGTACTAATTCTTTCTTCATGATTTGTGATTCAATTTGAGACTAAGAAGCAATAATTGAGTTAGACCATAGTTAAATACTATAAAATTGTCATGATGATAAAGATATCCATGAGGCTTATGTAACACTATGAATTTCTTGCTCTTAATGCATCTTAGTTAGTTTAGAATTCTCATAGAGATATAGAAAATTTACTAACTGAGATAGATTATTATGACATGAGAAAGATTAACAATTAAAAAATAAAATTTTCTTATCAATATAGGAATAAACATTGGTTGATTAAATTGGGTGAAATTGAATAGGATTAATCTGGTGAACTTGGAACCCCTAGATGTCTTAACTATTGATTTTCTACGTATTTAGATTTTATGCTCTTGTTAAACTCCATTAGTTTAGATTTTTTTTCTTTTCTATCTCATTACCATAGTTAAAGTTAGAGTAATTTGCTTGTTGGTAATCTTATGTCCTTGTGGGAATGATCTCTTAATTACACTTTATTATTTGTTGGCAACATATACACTTGTGTTTGGAAAATCTACAACAAGGTCACAATTCATCCAACACGATCATCCGGGGTGATCAAGAATTGGGGATCGGATGCGGGCAAAATTCCTGTAAATGGCTGAGTTGTTTAGTTGACTCCCTCCCATGTTTGTGGGGATCTGGACCCTTATGAGTTAGTAGAAAAGGGAAAAGGAAAGATGCCTTGGTGAACCATTATAATAAGTGAACAAGTCTTTATTGCCCAACGGTATGGAGTACTGATCACACTGCGGGGCAGGCTCAGAAGTGAAGGATGAGAATGAGCGGAATCAATGTGTTCCAATTTCTAGCCTTACACCAAACATCCATTGGACCATGGACTAAATTGCCATTGCCTAAAAGGACTATGTTTAGGGGACCACCGCCTCCCACAAGGTACATCTCGTGCATATGGGCTACTATAGCTATCCAAGAAGACACTCAAAATTAGAAGGATAAACAAACTCACCCGATGGACTGCCGAGCTATAAATCCTATGACATAGGAGCAGGATTTTCTAAATAACTGATGGTCATGGGTGGCTAAGAGGCCCTCTAAGAGATTAGGATCTCAACAGGAAATGTGAAGGTTAGGTTGCTTAAAGTCGGCTGACCGATAGGCGGAAGAGAATGAACTAGTTGAGTTTTGATTTGTGTAGTCTCATAATAGGGAATAACCTAACCCTAGGAACCTAGGCCTAGCCATCTTTCATTTGTGATTGACATTCTGGAAAAGTTTGTACATTGATAGTTGAATGTTTTGACCTACTTCAATTCATGGTCACATTTATAAATGTTTTCGTAGGGCCCTCCTACTCGATCGACTTGGCTAACTTTGATTCTTTTGAAGAAGATCGTCGATTTGAAAAGAGAAATCAAGACCTTGATTGATCCATTGAATGGTCAAACCATTTTTCTTTGAATACTCAAGGGAATTTGGAGACCAGCGAGACAAGAGGAAATAGCGATCACAAATTTCATGAATCAATTCTAGAGTAAACGTATGAGGTGGCTTCTAAACAAACTTCTCTTCTACAAATGACTTTGATTGTTGTCATTTTTTTGTATACCACTCGACAAGCAAGGAGAATCGTGAGAGTAAAGTGAGAGAATGAAGTGGGGTGTGGTGATGTCAGAATTTGCACCTCAAGTTATCTATTTAATGATGAGTCTATTGGTTTCTTTGATCTCATCATTTTTCCATAAAATAATATTAGATTTTGAAGGCATTTTGTATTGTACCTTTTTACTTGTATATCTTTTAGAATAGCAAGGTTTTCTCTTAGAATATTTTGATTATTATTTCTCATTTTTCATACAGGTAGCACTTTGATAGATCTCTGCTTAAAAACCTTTGCCACACCTATTGCTTATACGAACATCAAGTTATTGGCCTTCTATCTCCATCTTCCTGGATAAGACTCGGAGTGGGTGAGATATGTGGAATGATATCACTCAGACCTACTAGACTTGCAGACCTAGTGGTTCAAGTAGCGCATTTTTTAGCCATTGAACAAGCACGTGCAGACAAATACAAAGCCTTATTAGCTAGTTTAGAGCTAGATGTGTGTATCCAATACCAAAAGAAAGCATATACTTAAGTGTTATGGAGATCCTCAAGAAAGAAAATTTGGAGTTTGAAATTCCGAAGCTTGGAGAGATTTTATAATCTCTGGCCCTCTTTAGGACTGAGTCCCCTTTTTTTCAAAAGTATGGATGGAAGACAAAGGCCATCTAAGTTAAATTCACTTACTAGACCAAAAGCACTTGGGCTTGTATAAAAAATTCTTTCTATGGTCTTAACTTAAGTGCACTTGCATTAGCTCGGTTGAGTTTTTCAGTAGCAAGCAATGATGTTCAAGTCATTGCGCTAATGGGCATGCAACCATTTTGAAGTTGGGCTCTAAAATATTTTGGTTTGGTTTTGTTTCATGCCTATAAGAGTGGTCAACTCAAATAAGGGATTGGACCGCTCCTAGTGTTTGAACTAGTCATTAATGGTTGGCATCAATTTGTACCCTTTTGGTATGCATTGCAAACACTTTCATTTTGAGTTCTCATCTTCTTTAGAGAAGCAAAAATTGAATAGATAGAGTAGATGGTCCAGCTTGCTCATTACTTCCATGGTCGTGCCTTGTGGCATGTAAGCACCTGAATATTGAACTAGTTTGTCAATAGAGATGTTCCCATAGGAGCCCCTTCTTCTAGTGGTATTATAATTCCTATTCCTATACCTTCATTACCTTTTTTGGTCAATCTACATTTGAGGAAATTCATATGCTACATGGATGGAGCAAAAAGTGGAGTGTTGGTTAGAACAAGTTTCCCAATTCTATTACCATACATAATTGGGAGAAGCTCATCCAAAACTAGAGCTAGAAATTCTTCATTTCATTTCATTCTCATTCTGAGTTTTCTTCTTCTCAAATCCATGGGGAACTTGTCATATTTAAAATCTTTCTATAGTGTGCTATGTTTACTACTCTTTCATACTCTCTTCTCTTTACCATGCAATAGGTCAGCGAAGCATGAGCAGGTGTGGAGAAGGAAAGGCCAAACACTTTAGCCTAACAAAAATAAGCAAGGACTCAATTACAAGATGAGGTGCCCCTAGAACCCCCATTTTTTAGAAAGAAGGTTCGAACATCTTGGGCTTGTAGCCTTCCTCGTCCTCCCTTTGTTGGGTGGTACTATGTGGGGGTGTCTCACTAGAAATCAGGCTTGATGTTCTTGCCTTACCAATGAGCCGATTGCTAATGGTTCTTGGTCATGACTACTACCAAAAAGCTCCAATGAAGATTAATATTTCACGTGGAGGAGAGTGCATCTTTATGTTCAGTGTTATTCTATCATGTGATTTGGTGGCTTATGTGTGATCTGTGGTCCACGCCTCCTATTTATTTAGGGCAGGTGGCGTGTACTTTGATTCAATTTGGGTATTCAGTCTTGCCACTGAGATGCTCAGTTGATTCCTTAACCTTGATAGGAAGATGGATTATTATAAAATGAGTGTGATAGGGTAAGGAAATTTGGATGAACTAATGCAAATGGGTGTAGGCCTCACTACCTAGAAACACCTAGTTCTGACCACACTAAGAGATAGGAAAGCACAAGTAACACCAATTGGTAAAGTGGCATTAAGCATCCCTATTAGTATGAAAAGAGAGGTTATGGTGATATCATCTACATCTGTACCGCTCCTCATGGAGTAGATCCCACATCCAACCAATCCTTTGACTAGGGAACGGGATAATTCTCACTACAACTAGTAAGCTAGTCGGGCCATAAGCATGGTGGGAATGGGCTTTCCAAAAAGCTAGCCCTGACCAAGGTCAATATAGAATGAAGGGGACAACCCTAATATTATGTTATCAAAGCCAGAAAAAATGTGACGTGAGCACAACTTATTAGTGAGGGGTGATATAGCTTTTTGTCCTCCAGATGGATGGGGATTTGCAAGCAAAGAAAGGCGAACATGGGGACTCGGGTCGAGGCACGAAGTAACTGACAAGAGCTATTCCATTTAGGGTGAGAGAGAATGGGTGGTCACAAGCGGTCTGATGTTTGAGCTGATTGGTCAAATAATGACTACTTTTCTTATTATATTAGTATTAGTCGCTTATCTTAGAATGGAATGGGATGTCATAGAAAGAATGCAAAGCATTAGCAGTGCCCCTATTCCTATTTGTCTTGACCAGCAACTACTAGGTCTCCCCATCTCTCCTAAAGTTCCCCCAGTCTTCAGCTCGAGTTCTATGAGGCAAAAACTCATCCCACATACGGTTCGGAGGCCATGTCCCATCCTAGCTATGATGGTGTGACTTAGGTCTATTAGTATAAGTGCATAGTTTTGATGGTAAACAAAATTTTATTAATGATTTAAGTTATTACTTACGAAAGTCTACCAAGATCTCAAATGTTGAAACAACTTTAGAATTGTAGTTGAAAACATGGAAGATCAAAGAACTAAAATTCAGTTGCTAAAAGCATGAAAGATGTTTCACATTGCACTTTAAACATTACAATGCCATCTTTAGATGTACTAAAACTTCCTTAAGGAGCGTTTAAAAATGCCTAAGTTTATAACTTCATAAGTTACAAAAAGTTTCCCAGACATGCGGAAGTACTATTCCAAAGCGTAAGCTCAAGACAACTTCATCCTTCATTTCACAAAGTCTGGAATATTTACTTTAAACATAACATAGGAGCTTTACATGGTCTTGT
Source organism: Pouteria campechiana (assembly GCA_036873735.1). Classification (NCBI taxonomy): domain Eukaryota; kingdom Viridiplantae; phylum Streptophyta; class Magnoliopsida; order Ericales; family Sapotaceae; genus Pouteria; species Pouteria campechiana. The sequence goes on from JAYJMB010068338.1 coordinate 14,135, forward strand.
TCCATTGTTTAGAATGAAAGACCATTTTAGACATCAGAAGACATGCTTTGGATGACACGAAGTAATAACAAAGGCAAGCTTTAGACATACTGGAACATTGCTTTAGAAGTTCCCATGCCCACATCAAAAGTGTTGAAGTTCGGAAGCTGACATGTCGGTTTAGATGTTACGAATAACTAACTTCAGACATGCTGAATTATTTTAGAAGAAGCGCAACTTCAGGTCATCCAGCACCTTCTGTCTCTTCAGACGTTCCAAAGTCCTTAATTCAGACATTCCAAAGTAGCAACACCGTCCGAAGCAATGACTACACAATTTCAAACAGTTTGAATCCATGACAAAATCTAAAGCAATGTCAACTTTCAATGCTGAAGGCAAATGATTTGAATCATCTAACTGTTGTCCCTGGCAAGAATGGTATCGCAAGTTTCGACAGCTATAAAGCAAACTAGAAGAAGGCAGACTTCAACCAAAGAAAATTCAAATGTTCTTCTGCATTTAATGATGCTCAACAACCCTAGATGGATAGAATTCAAATCAGAGTACATATGGAGTAAATCTAGTCATTTAAAGAAGTAAGAAAGAAAGAGAGAAAACTATTAAAGCAATCATTGAGCAAAAATCTTCATTCATTCTCAGCAACTAAAAATGACCATCACACTCAAGCTTTCTGCTACATTCATTAAGGCTCTCAACAACTTTCTTAGAAGATCATTTACATCTACATTCAAAGCTGTTAAACCTTCTCTTGTTGAATCAGTGAAATACTCCATAAAGTGTATTTAATATTTCTGTCTTTATTGTTGCGTTGCCTTGAGTTCATGTCAGAAACCAAACTCAGGAAGAGTTGTGCTGGTTTGTTGTATTGGTCCCATGTAAATGATAGCTTAAGAGGAAAGGGGTGAATTGATCATATAAAAATTATGGTTAAATAAAAATTAATGATCTAAGCAGAAGTAGTGATACAGTACATATGTAATTTCCATATCTATTTGTTTGATCATTGTAACTGTTTTACTTCCAAATTCAACTTCTCATAGCCATTGTTGTTTCAAGTAGGTTATTGTATGTGTGCGATGATGTGAGTGATAATGTTATGCTTAATAAATTAATGAAGAATAAAACAAATAAACACACACACACACACAAACCACGTAGTTTTTATAGTGGTTTGGAAACCCCATCCCTATGATACTCTTCCAAGGGCACATACTCATTGTGCCTTAGGTTCCACTATATCCCATATAATGGAAGTACATTAGTGCTCCCAATACTTTTTTGTATTCCAACTCCAGGGGGGCATGAATAAGCTCACTAAGAAACTCATTGGTTTCAAAGATTACTAGCAAACTTCTTGGTTTTCCAGAGCTCTCCAACAACTCATAAAATGTAGTTTCCTTGAGCTCACCACTAACTCACATAGCTCATTGACAACACTCATTTTACACATTACATTGCCTCTTTTACTAAGCTAATTTGTACATATTTTGAGTGCATATAAAATGATATCTCATTGAAGCTCATTAGATATCAATACTCCTAATGTATGATTAAGATAGAACTTTTAGGCTTATTGTCTATCAGCACAATGGAGATTGATTATTTAGGAGGAAGCATAGTCTGAGAGATGTTACTTGATTATGCTTTGTTCTAATTTTTCTCTTAGCTTCCTTAACATTCTTCGTTGACATTGCACTACCTTTATATTACTTTAGAAATTTCTGCCTGTTGGAGGTAGTTGGCTTTCTTTTGAATGTTGAAGACCATTCTAATTTCTCCAGTTGAAAAGTTATCTTCATGAGAAACTCATTTGTAGCTAAAAAGCCTTCAGTGTCGTTATTGAAGAAGACGCCTTTCTAGTTTTAGCAAATACCGGATAAGGATTTTTTTGCTTTACTGGCTCTTTCATTATTTTGGAAAGACTCTCATTAAGCTTAAAAGGATGTAGCCTCTGAAAGTTGCAACCTTTATTAGAATGTAAACTACTTTCCTTCAAATTTCTTTCCATATTCAGCTAAGCTCAATTTCACCGGTCTAACTAATAGAATCTTCTTTGAATAGATCTTGACCGGAGAGTGCAATCAGCATTATCTGGTATAGGTGGCTTCTAATCCTCATGATATGTCATATTTTATCGAAGGACTTTGTCTAATAGAGTCTTGGATTTGTCTCTTGTACATAACAGACAAAGTGGCTATGAGTAGATCCACATAATAGACAGCTTCATCATTATAATTTTGTTAGAGATTGATGCAGCATTTTGCTTCATCTTCTAGTTTGTCTATTGTAAGTAATATATGAATTGTAGAAGCACAGATGAAGTTCTTCTACTTTACTACTCATTAGATAATTTTTTCTTAGCAGATAACTTTTTTTTCATCAAGCAAGGTATCTTTGTCTGTTGCTTTGCCTGTTGTAAGCGGCAGACGATCTTTGTGGCGCAAACAAAGCTTCTTTACAGTAGACCAAGTGACTTTCATCAGGCAAAATTTTCTTTTAATCAGTCGAAGTGGCTTTGTCTATTGTAAGTAGCAGATGATTCTTCTTAGTAGAGAAGGCTCCTTCCCTAATAGACAAGATGACTTTATTTGTTATTTGTCCATTGAAATCTTGTAGATGAAGTTGCAGGCCGTAGACAAAATCTTCTAAGTGGTTCGTCTATTGGTTTGTCTATCGTAAGTGATAGATGAAGTTATGGTGTGCCGACGAATCCTATTCTTAGTCATTCATATGATGGGTTGTCTGGTAGAAGTAATAGATGACTCATTGAGCCATAGATGACTTGTTTCTTCAATGGTGTTCTGATGGTAGGTTTGTTGCAAGTGGCAGATAACTCTTGTAGATGAAGATGGTAGACAAAGTTATTCTTCTGCTAGTGTGTCGCTTCTACTTCATCTTCTATAATTTTTGTAGAGGATTGCAGACAAGTTCCTTAATATTCTTAGATAGACTTTATGTGAAGATAAATGCTTGAATAATTTGGCTTTACTTTAGTTCTTCATTTGTCTGATTTCAGCTCCATTTCATCTCTGCTTCTGTAAACTAAATTCATCTTTGTGTTGCAGACAAGTGTTGATTATAAGTAGTTTATCTGACGTATCTGTGGAATGATTTGTTAGAATCTTTCTTAGATATATGCTCTTAGATACTAACTTTATCTTATAGAAGATTTATCTGATCACTTGTTGAGGCTTGAACTTCAAAGATCCAGATATACTCGATGGCTTCTTTTCAAAGTTTCAGTATTATTCTTTCTGAGTATTATTGTTTTCTTTTGGTTAGTGGATTTTCCTTGTTGATGCACTCACTGTATACTCTATTCACTATGTTTAAATTATTTCCTTGTGTGTCTATATCTGTTTCTGTAATGCTTGGGAATATAATCATTAGTACCACAAATGTTCACTCATATGTTGTTACTCATCATCAAAACTTGATTGTTTTCCATATGCACTTTTTAGCTCAACATGTTGGAGTGTGTCACACATCCAATAGCTATATTGTATTTATGCCCCTTAAAGCTGAAATCTAGAAGAGTGTAGAGGTACTAGTTGTTAAGCCCCCTTGAGTTGGAATCAAGAAGAGTGTTAATTGCACTGGTTGTATATCTACTACAGTGAGATAGGAGAAACTAAGTCACTAGAGGAAAGTGCTTGTAAGAGTGGAGTAGAGTAGTTAACGTGAACCATTATAAAAATCTTTGTCTTATTATTGATTGCTTGCATCATTTTCATTGAATTGTAAAGAGGGACTCTAATCTTTCAAGGGGTTTAGGTAGAATTTATTTTAATAACCCAATTCACCCCTCCCCTCTTGAGCTTTTGCCTAGCTTATGGGACCTGATAAGTGGTATCAAAGTAGGCTACAAAAATATTTATGGAGATCCAATAGCAAACCCATCATCCTCTTCTCATGTCTTTATCAAGGGGCAATCTTCTACCCAGCCACCCCTATGCAATGTATCTAACTTCACTTATTAGAAGTTGAGGATGAAGCAGTTTATTATGGCCAACGACATGGATTCTTAGAAGGCCATAGCGGTAGGAGTTACCCTTCCTACAAATGACATTGGTGCATGTACAAAGGAGGAGACCACCAATGTTCAAAATAATGCAAAATTCATGAACTCGCTATTCTATGGTTGATCCACTACCAAGCACAGAGTGTCATCTTGCGCCACTATCAAAGATATTTGGGATAAGTTGGTGTTGATTTATCAAGGTTCCTCCCAGGTCAAGGGGACTAAGAGAAACATACTCATAGAAGAGCTAGAGAACTTTAGGATGAGAGAAGGAGAGAGCATTTTTAAGATGCATGCTCATTTTTATAAAATTACTAGTGCCATAAATGGCCTGAAAAAGGAAATTTCTAATTCTAAGCAGGTAATGAAGATCTAAGAGCACTACCAGAGTCATAGAACTAGAAAATCACTGTAATAGAAGAAGCAAAGGACCTGAATGTGCTCAAGATCAATAAACTTATGGCTCAGTAATGTTTCATAAGCTGATCAAGAGTAAAAGAGATGTACTAGTAAGACAAAAGAAAATAATGGCTCTCAAGGTAGCAAAAGAAAGCAACAGTGAATCAGACTCTCAAATAGAAGATGAAGTAGCCATGTTGACCAGAAATTTCAGAAAATTTGTAAGTAATAGAGGCAACACCTCAAGAAAACAATCTAGATAAGTGAGGTTGGACACATGATTCTAGCATGTCCAAATGAAGAAAAAGTAGACCTAAACAAGAAAGAAGATAGAAGAGAAAAGAGTAGAAAAGATAAACAATTCAAGAGGCCATTAAGGAATCAAGCCAGAGGAATGTACACAAATGATAAAGATTTCTCAGGCACAAGCTCATGTGGAAAAGATGATAGAGAAGTGGGGAACTTGGCAAGAATATGTTGCATGAATCATATAGAGAATGAGTCCACAGGCCAGCTCTCCACCAAAGAAAAGTCCAAAGAATGCACCAATGAAGTGGAACATGAGGTAAATTCTTACTACTACTCTTCTCACTCTTCAAGCTCCACCAATGGCTGTACCAAATGCAATGAGCTTGATGAGTTACAACAATCATATAACTATCTCTTCAGTGAGCTTAAAATTCTTGGACAAAAGTTTATCCAAAAGAAGAGATACTTTGATGCTACTATCAAAGTAAATGCTATTCTAGTAGAAAGGAATCGATCTCTACAAAAAATGTAGGAAACCTGAAAAAAGAGATAGAAATATTAACCAGTATATTGAAAAAATTTTCTAACCTAGGAGAATCAATGACCAAGTTCTTGCGTATGACTAGACAAACTAGTAAAAGAGGACTTGGATGTGAATAGTTAAGCGGTGATGAGCCACAAAAAATTAGAAAATTTGGTGAATGGTCCAAGGGTATAAGCCTCACAAAAGAGAGAGGGAACTGTCCGAATATTAAAAGGTCCATAAGAAATTCTTGCGTCAGAAAGCTAGTGACATATAATGTACCTAGTAGAATTTCCAACACATGTCATTTTTACAATAAAGAAGGACACGAGGTATATGATTGCTATGCAAAGAAGATTCAAAGAAAAGGTGCAAGATTAAAATGGAGACCCAAGAACGGTGCACAACCTTTTCACACACACAGATTCACTAATACAACTGGACTCACTACTTGGGTATTTTGTGAGTGTAGGTGAGTTTAAAAGCACCATCTAGAAATTCCTGGTTCATGGACAGTAGATGCTCAAGACACATGGTCAAGAACAAGAACCTCTTCAAGGAGATCAAACTAATAAATGGAGGAACAGTCGCATTTGACAACAATGACAAAGGCTTCATCAAGGGTATAGGTAAAATTTATGATTTATTCAATATATGCATTGAGGATATATTATATGTAGATGGATTTAAGCACAACTTACTAAGTATTATCCAATTATGCGATAGAGGTCACAAAGTTGAGTTTGGATCATCCATATATAATGTATTCGATGTAGATGACAACTTATTGTTTAGTGGAAAGAGGCATGGAAATATATATCTAGTTCACCTAAATAAAATTATAGGAAAATACCTAATTGCTATCAATGATGATGACCCATCATTGTGACACAAGAGAATGAGATAGATCAATATGTCCAATATCAAATCTTTATGGAAGAAAATCTTGTAAATGGTCTGCCCATGTTGAAATATGACAAGAATCAAATTTGTAAAGCTTGTTAACTATCAAAATAGATCACAGTGTCCTTTTCTCCCAAGAATGAAGTGTCCACATCTAGACCACTAGAGTTATTACTCATGGATTTATTTGGACCATCAAATATTATTAGCCTTAGAGGGAAAAGATATGTGTATGTTATTGTAGATGACAACTCAAGGTTCACATAGGTATTTTTATTAACTAGTAAAGATGAAGAATTTTCTATGTTCTTTAATTTTTCAGAGCTTGTAGAAAATGAGAAGCAAATGTCAATAGTCTCTATTTGAAGTGATCATGGTGGTGAATTTGAAAACAGAAAATTTATTAATTATTGTGAGGAAAAAGGGATTCACCATAGCTTCTCATCTCCTAGAACTCTTTAACAAAATAGAGTTAGGGAAAGAAAGAATAAGACAATTTAGGAAATGGCAAGAAACATATTGAATGAGAGCAAATTATAAAAAAATCATGGGGAGAAATAGTTAACACAACTTGCCATGTGCTTAAAAAAGTACCATTAGTGTAATTTTGAAGAAAACTCCTTATAAGCTTTGGAAAGGAAGAAAGCCAAACATTTCTTCTCTTATTACTATTCTTTTGTGGCCTATGCTAGTTACTAAACAATGGGATGGATAAAGTTTGATCCAAAAGTGATGAGGCTATCTTCCTTGGTTACTCTTCTAATAGTAGAGCATTTAGAGTTTTCAATAAAAAATTAAGGTTGTAGAAGAGTCAATGCAAGTTGGATGAAATTGGTTTAACCCTGAGAAAGGAGTCTAATAGTGATGCAGATGAAGTCTCAAAGAGAATAAAAAAGTTGCAATTACAAAATCAAGGGGGGAGAAGGCACTTCAAGACATGATGATAAACAAGATTCAGACAATGAAGACGAGGTAAGTGTAGGTAACGTTCCTTATCAACCTTCTACTGATTTAAAGTTTATGAGTGCCCATACTAGAGATCAAGTTATATGTAATGTCTATGATGGGGTTACGATAAGACAATCCATGCAGAACATTTGTGACCATTATGCCTTCATCTCTAACAAAGAGCCCACTTGCATTGATCATGTTCTAATTGATGAAAACTGGATCATTGAAATGCATGAACCAGTTTGAAAGAAACAAAGTCTGGGATTAGTTCCAAGACCTGAAAACACTGATGTAAGGCAAGGCTAGTTGCTAATATTCCCAAGAAAAGGGAATTGATTTTGAAGAATACTATTGATAAGTGAATATTATTCGCTTATATCACTCCTTTTTAAGCTAACTCTTGGTTTGTTCTTGAGTTATTTTTAATTGATGTGATGTGTTTATGTTTGTGTTTATTTGCAACCACACAACCTCAACAAGGATGGAGAAATTACAAGGAATGCAATCAAGTGGAAAAATTGCAAGAGATGCAGATAGTAAGTCTATGCCATGACATAGTCTTAAAAAAAGTGGAGAAGGAAGTTCAACAAGCATGTCTGTGCTGCAACACAAGAAGATTGTGCCTTCTGTACCGTGGCACTAAAACAAAGTGGAGAAGGAAGTTCAATCAGTACGTTTGCGCCGCAACATAGAAAAGTTATGTTGCAGCACAACATCAAAATAGGCAAATATCAACAAATTAGTGTCGTGGCACAAGTCAAAGGAAGAAAGGGAAATGGCAAAATAGAAAGTCTATGCCACAACATAGGAGCTTAAGACACAATTCCAGGTTTTTTGAAATGGCTTGGACACGACTCCAAATTTTCTGTGATCGCTTGGAAACGATGCAAAAAAGAGGAATCTTCATGGAAAGAAGTATAAAAACAAAGATAAGTCACCCTAGAGGAGATCTAAGAGGGTAGAGAAGACATTTTTGGAGATTCTTGGAGAGCTTTTAGAGAGGAAGACGCTTCAAGTTGCAAATCAAGCCAAGCATCATTGGGAAGAGTTTGCTACCATTTCAATCCTTGTTCCTTTAGTGTTTTCCATCCTATTCATCATTTGTAACTTGGATTAAAGTTGGAATCTGAATTTTTCTAATGTTATATGAATATTTTATGGATTCTTATTTCATTATAAGTAGCTAAACTCCTCCTTCTAGACGATAGATGGATCTTATGCTGACATTATGGTGTGATTAATGAGTTATATGATTGAGAGTTCTCGATGGTTTATTCGTGATGCTTTACTTTTAATGCTTTCAATTTATTGGATATTTATTGAATGAATACATATTTGAGATTTGACACTCGGGAGAGGTAATCTTTAATATGATCTAGGCCTCATAACATGGGATTCTAAATGACTCAGAAGTGCTTCTAGGTTTTATGAAATCATTCAAAAGAATGATAGAATGTAATGTATTCTTTACCTTCCAATTTTCGTAGGGATATTGAAATTGGAATGTAAAGAGTAGATACTTAGCTTAGCACTTAGAAGATGGAGTTGAGTGAATTAGCATTCTTGATTTATAAACCAATAGAACGGTCAATGTATGATGAGTTAAGAGCACCATGATAAAGCACAAGTAAAGTCAATCCTCTAGAGCTTCTTTACCATGAATTCTTATATTCGAAAGCCTATCTATTTATACTTTTTAGTTAACTTCACATTAGTTGATTTTTTAAATAAAATTAGGATTATTCACTATAATAGATAGTGATCAATTGTAATACACAATCCCTGTGGAGATGATAATTTCTCACTATTATATGACAAAACTTGACACCATGCACTTACAGTTAGTTTACAGCAAACAAGTTTTTTGTGTTGGTGCTGGGGATTGATATACTTTAATTTATCACTAATATTGCTAACAAATATTTTTAATTTTAATTTGAATTTCTATTCTTTCATTTTATTATGAATTTTCTATTCTCTTATCTACATTTGATCCGCTTTCATTTTGTTTCCTTGATGGTGTATGAACTTGATTTGACTCCTTTTGATCTAGAGATCAAAACACCATTTTGAGAAATCAAAAAGGCAAAGAGAGCCGAATTAAGCATAATGGCAAAACCAAATCAGCCAAGAGCAATCAAGGATTACTTCAAACCAATGGTTAATGATTACTATTCTGGCATAGCTCGTCCAGTAATCAATGCAAACAACTTTAAGCTAAAATCGACTTTGATCAAAATGGTGCAACAAAATTAGTTGGAAGGTTCATCAAGTGAAGATCCAAATATTCACTTGGCGATGTTCAGAGAAATGAGTGACACTATGAAAATGAATGGTGTTCTAGATGAAGCCATTATATTGAGATTGTTCCCATTTTCATTGATGGATAAAGTAAGAGGTTGGTTGAAAGCTTACAACTAGGAAGCATCACCATGTGGGATGAAATGGTTCACTTCCTAGCAAAACTCTTCCTGAAGACTGCTCAAATCACAAGTGAGATAGGGCAATTCAAATAGATGGACTTTGAGCTACTCTATGAATGCTGGGAGAGGTTCAAGGACTTGATTCAAAAGGTGTCCTCAGCATGATTTTCCTGACTAGCTTCAAATTCAATTATTCTACAATGGATTGAATGGTCAAACTAGGATGAAAGTAGATGCTACTTCAAGAGGTTCACTCATGGCAAAGACTGTAAAAGACACTTATGCATTGCTTGAAAATATGACATCTAATACTTTTCAATGGCCAAACAAATGGAATTAGGTGAAGAAGGTAGTAGGTTGTTATGAAGTGGACCCAATCACAGCCCTCGCCACGCAGATGTCTTCCTTAACAAATCAATTAGCAATAGCTAATTCCATACCTAAAGGTATGTCTACTGTAGGGGAGTCATCTCCTTCTTTTCTACATTGAAGCATACATGGCTACAGATCCAATCAGAGAAGAAGTGCAATTTGTCAATAATAAGGGTTACAATAATTTTCAAGGGAACAACATGCAGAACCCATATTATCTAGAAAATTGGAGGAATCAAGATAATCTCCCTTATGGTAATCTAAGGAACAATTTGAACCATCCTCTCAGATTTCAGCATCAACATCAATCACATCTAACTGAAAAAAAGCCATCATTAGAAGATCTCATAGGCACATTTGTAAGTGAGAGTCGAGCTAGATTTTTCAAAAATGAAACAAGACTTGAAAACATAGAGATGACTGTAAGAAACATCAATGCTTCTATCAAGTCTTTTGAGACTTAGATTGGACAACTAGCAAGTTCTTTAGGCAGTGCAAACTAGGGTAATTTTCCAAGTAAAATGGAAAAGAACCCAAGGGAGCACTATAATGTCATGACTCTTAGAAGTGGAAAAGAGTTAGGTGTAACGCCCCTCCTTCCTGGAGCGTTACTAGTGGTAAATTCAGAGGAAATTCCGACAGAGTCTCCCCTAATTTAC
>JAYJMB010068349.1:0-24627 GCA_036873735.1 Pouteria campechiana
CTTTTTGTTCCCTGCTTGTGCTGCCCGAACTAGAAGCTGTAAAATTTGCTTTGCCATTTCCAATTCATGCTACAACATTATCTTCAATTAAGGTTCTCCCTATGAATTCAATATCACCTTTGTTGAGCACCTTTCCTTGGAGGTTTTGATGGAGATTTCCTTCATAGTTATATTCTCAATCCACCATCTTAAGAAAGGAACTTAAGGAACCTAGGTTGATAGAAATCTTATTCTGAATCAAGAAAATTTTGCTCAACTTAAAAACATCTAAGAACCACAAACAAATGAAAAAAAAAATAAACAAACATAACAACTAGGATCATGCATTGTCATATCATAACTATTAACTGACTGAAATGATTTGTGTTTTCACCTTGTGTGATTAAAATTGTGATTTTTCATTCTTGGAAAGATGTGTTGAGGTTTCATATGTATTCTTCTCATGAAATTTAATGTACATTTGAGAAATTGCTTGAAATGAGATGTATCTTAGTTGGATTTTGATGAATATAGGTTTAAATTTTGCTTTTGAATGTTTATGAGCTAACCTTTGTAATGAACTATGTTATGAGTGATTTTACCACACTATGAGATTCATCACTATGATTGACAAAATTGGGAAATAGATAACCCTCATATTTGTTCTAATTGATTGTTTGTTAAATTGAAGATTTATTTGTGAATCATATTCTTTTGAAAGTCAAAAAGGGGGAGATCAATAGTATTTCACACTTTCAATACTTCACTTGGTTGCTTATTCCCTCATCAAAACTGAGTTCTTCAATAAAAAATACTTAATGTTTGAATGTTGTCCATGACATGTATATACTCCTAGGGCACCACCATCTTATAATCCAAAGGATTCTACCAAAAATCCGACAGTCTCCCCTGAAATATAAGGATTCCGTACCTATACAATATTCCTTACATAACACCATATCTCCAATCATTTATATAGCACTGACATAAGCAATAATACACGCCCACATACTTCCAAGAATCGTAAGCCACATTATAATGGCAAATGGCATAACTACACCTACACAAAAATACATCCACACACATCACATACATTTTACCACAATGACATGCCAAGACAATTATCTCATAAATAACTCAATATACATTATAACTTGAATCTTATTACATTACAAATTAAGGTTTATTATGGGGGATTCCAGCCCCAAATTTATCAAAGCATCATGAAGATCACCATTTAATCCTAATCATGAGCACCAACCCCTGCTTGGGCTCCATCGCCTATGTTCGCTCTACAAATTATACCGCAAGTGTACGATGTCAAGTTATTGTAACGCCCCTTACCCCCACCCTATGTGACCACGCCACACCGGAGCTAATGCCAAACACTACCATTTCCCTTCTTCCTAAAGGAAATCTTACCATAATCTCACAATTTCCTTATGCCTAAGGGAAATTATCCTGCCTAAAATCCGACGGAGTTTGCCCTATAACATTAGGATTTATACCTAATATGTATATATAAAATCGAACACAATTTAAATTTCTATATTTATCAAACAACAATTGTATCTAAACACTCACATCCATACTCATAGTTTCGCCTAAGATCAAAACCATATCATGATGGCAATGCATTTCCCTGGATTAATACACATCCATTCATAATATCATACTTAAATAATTTACTATGACATGCCATACATCATTGGAATCTTTTTAAACTATAATTATACAATTACATCATGAACTTTATAATTCTATAATTAAATCATTATATAAGAATTCACGGGCTTCTATTCCCCATATACTGTCATACCATCAATATCTTCTACTTTTGCTCACCAGTCCCAGTCCATAGTTGGGAGTCTTGACTTGGCTTATCAGCTAAAAATTTAATATAAGAAGGCGTGACTCTAGGAAACTCAGTAAGTAGGCAAAATATAAAACAATAATAAACCATAAACCAAATGTTCTCATCCAGAGCATGAATACAAACTATCACGACTTGAATATATACCCCAGAGGCTCCAATCCTCCTCAATTCACCACAATGCTCTATGCCCTTCAGGCGTATACAATCATATCATATACTTGCCCTCTAGGCATCTCACATCACCTCATGTTTCAACCACTCTGGGCTCATCATACCATACTAGGTGCTATGCAGAGACTATACACATCAAACTATGTCATAAGGGCACCACAAACAACTCATGGAATGCTTCCAATTCCATTGATATATACATTCATAGATTATATAACTAAAACAAGACTCTATCCCCATCTACTGATACAAACATTACTCTAGATATAATCAAGGAATATACACTATTCCCATCAATCCACCATTCATATTATCAAAAAAGCATACTAAACTTGGGATGCTTACTATCCCTATCAATCCAGCATGCATAACCTTATGCATATCAATGTTCACAACCATATACATATATGATACAACCATATACAAGCTTATTCATATACAACACCAGGATATTCTTAATTCCTTTTATTTAGACATCCATACACAAAAATAATGCAATGACATGGGATACTTTCTATCCCAAACATTAATATATCCATATCAAACACTTTTACACTTATCATTGCCATCCAAGGGATTTCCTTATCACCAACATTCAATAATCATAAATTTATAAATCTTAACTTTACATAAACATAGGATATCCACTATCCCTCATTCAAAACACACATGCTCGAAAACAAACACGGGATATTCATCCCCATCCATTCATACATATAAAACAGATGATGCCTATTCACCTTAGGCTTTAGCTCTAAACCATGCCTTTTCATCCCTCTCAAATCATCTTATATCGAGTCATAATCTCATTTACTTAACCATTTGTAATCATGTATGCCATTTGTAATCATGTACTCAATACATCATATTAATATTTCTTTCATAGCCAATCTCAGGCTATGATCATTAAGTGTATGATAAACGTTAATTAAATTAGGGTTTCTCCATATTTATCATAAGAACCCTTCTTGCTTGACATATTTATCTGGTATCTTACATGATTAACATTTAAATAAATTAATTAATTTTAATTCTACTCAATTCAAGGCTTACACAACCCATTTACAAGAATCCTCATTAAACCTAACTAGGGCATAATCATAAATTCAATTTTACTGGTCTAAATCACTCCATAACAGTTCTAAAATATTATAATCATGTAATTAATTATTTGCCCCATGATTAATACAACATAATAATGAAGTTCCCTATTTTCACTGTTCATAGAAAGCCTAAATTAGTGAAATCCAAAATTTTTCATTCAAAATTACTCTATTAGCTAATTTCAACATAAATTTATAACCATATTCATGAATCTAAACCCCAAAATCCATTATTCCTAAAACCCTAGAAATCAAAAATATAAAATTTGGTTAGGAAATCAAGCTTACCTTCACTTTCAAGCGTAGATGTCCCCCCTAAACAAAGGACCAAGCTCCCAGCTCCATGTAGCTCCTTACATTTGGAGGAAATTAGCTCTTTCTTCCATTTTCTTCCAATTTTCATGGTTCAAATCAGTGAAAATTGTGTTTAACTGAAAGATCACTAATTTATCTAGCTAGGCAAGGTGATTTCCTAGCTAAAATGGCTAAAATCATGTATAACGGGGCTAGGGCAAAGGGGAAGAAGAAACAGGATGGACTAGAGAAATGGAACGACGAAAAATGGCCGCTGCCTCACATTTATCATCGACTGACGCCGCCGGTGCTACGGCATCGAGCCCACTGCTACTGCCCCTTGCCACCCGCCTTTCGTCAGCGCCGCTGGCTCCAATTCACTACCTCACCCTATTTTCTTATTTTATTCACATTTTTTAACCTTTCTTTCCCCATTCTTTTTCCATAATTTATTCCACATAAAATATAACATAATTGCACAAAATTTACCTCAATTAACTTATAAGCATGTCACATAATCATGCACATGTGATTTTGATTAGCACAATTTCATGAAACTTGTATATAATTCATACAAACTGAAATCATTTCATTAAAAAATCACATTTCTCCATTAATCAAATCACATTTCTCCATTAATCAATATATAATTAACCCAAAATTAACACCCTAGGTGTTATAGTTATGTATTATAGTGATGAGAGAGTGTCATCTCCATAAGAATGATCCTAATTTTATCTGGATAATCAAGAATTATGGAATTAAATAAGAAATAAAAATATCAAGCTTAGGTAAGAAGAAATCAAGGTAGGAAACCCTAGAGGATTGATTTCACTTATGCTTCAGTCATGGTGTTTTCAACTTATTTTATGTTGATCCTTGTATTGGTTAATAAATCAAGAATTGCCAAAAAGCTCAACTCCCTCTCTCGAGTGCTAAGTCAAGTATCTACTTTTAATACCCCAATTTTGACATTCCTATAAAAATCAAAAGATCAAGAATGCATTATGATTGTGATTCTTTTAAGTGATTTCATAGAACCTAAAAGCTCTCTTAAGTTTTCTATAATTTTATATCATGATGCCTAGATCCATTTCAAGATTACCTCTCTTGAATGTCAAATCCTAAATATTTAATCATTCAATAAATGGCTAGTAAATTGAAAGCATTAATCACAAAGCATCAAAAATAAACCAATAACAATGTCAATCATTTAAATCCTTAATAACAACATGAAATCCACATAAGATCTATCTCCCCTATAGAAGGAGGAGTTTAGCTACTCATAAAGCATTCTAAACATAATTCAAATGTTAAAAAAAGAATAATAAAGAAAGATAAAACTTTGAGTTAATGATCTTCCTCTAGCTTTGCACCATCTTAAAAATTTTCACCTCCAATTCTTCTCTCAAAAAGTCTCTTAAAAGCCCCAAAACACACCTCCTAAAGTATCCCCAAAAGCCCCCTTTCATAATTCCTCTTTAAAGTTAAAGTTATAACACTTCAAATGCTCTACATGGGCTCCGCGATGCCAAAGTTGTTGCCCACAACTTCTTTGCATCATTTGCCCAACTCATTGTTCACCAGAGATAAGTTTAGCATTTTGACCATACTTTTACGTATGATATCCAAATCAAGTGTTTCTTAATTCTTCAAAAATATAATTTCAGAGGCTATAACTTTGATGTTTAACACTTTCTCCAAATCAGCCTAAATCTATGCCAAAACTAGTCTACAAGTGATGCCATTGGCATATTAAGCAAGTCTGAAGTTAGAGATAGTTGTAATGTTTTAGTCATAAAATCCACATTTGATCTTCAAATGCTATGATTCTTGATTTTTGGGTACATAACTTGAAGGGCTGAAACTTCTATGTTGAACACATTTCCTAAATCAGTCTCAATTAGTACCAAAAATGGCCTCAAAGTAACGCTTTTTTATATTCAAACCCTTTTTGACATGTTTTGATACCTAAAACACCAACTAACTTCATTAAGTGAAATATTTAATCAAATGTGATTATAATTAAATAAAATCATTTTAATTAAAAATTCTAAATATATAAACTTTTGTATTAAAATATGAATTATGAGCTCATTAGCCTGACCTATTAACTAAAAACCATGAATAAAACAGCACGAGTTCAAGCAAACTTAGTAAGTAGGCAAGATAGAAAATAATAATCAATAATCCAGTGAAATAACATGCTCAAATCCATAACATGTTAGGTTTCATGACAATGTAATCGTTCCCAAGCCCATAATGCATATGTTCTCATTACTAAACCAACATTCACCAACATTCGACACATTCTCTAAATATATTGTCATCAGTAAGTCATCCACATAATCAGGACTCACATACAACCTCACATCAAGGCATCCTCATCAAGACACATGCATCATCAATACATCATTATTAAGACATACTCATCAGTAGGATCGACTAGGGATAAGGATACAACCCTTTCCCTTCTTCGACATGCAAATGGTCCCTCCCTATACTTCCAGCTACGAAGGCTACTAGGTCCACGAAAGTTCTCCCACTTGCTTCCATGGTACCCTGTCCTCATTGCTCCATGATAAGCTTATAATATATTGTATTTTTATATCTAAATTTACATATTTAAGATCTTATTTTAATGTATTTTTAGTAGTTTATATTGACATTTATGTGAATATTTCACTTAATAGAGTTTGTTTTGTTACAGACATAAATTTTGTAAAATGAAACTGAAGATTACAAAAGATATTACTTTAAAGTAATTTCTAAGGCTGATGGAGGCACATTTGGAGAGTATGTTTAACATGAAATTTTATAATTTGTTCTTATCATTACAATGCATTAAAAATTACATGATTATGAGTTCATATGAAGAAGTTACATCCAAAATAGTGCAGCTCTCTTCAAAGACTCTGAAACATCAATTTTGGATGTACATAAGGTGTCACTTTAAGGGCCAAAACTCATAGAAGCTGGATGATTCAGAAAATGTGATCAACATAAAAGTTTTAGCCCCTAAAATTATCTGTCCAATGAAAAATGAATGGTGTAATTTTTATGTTTTACGAGAAAGTTATGATCAAAATAGTGCTACTCTCTCTAGAAAACTCCAAAGTATCAATTTCAAAGATAACACAAAAGGCGGTACTTTGAGGACCAACAACTCAAAATAAAAGTAGAATCAAGAAAAGTGATTAACATAAAAGTTGTAGATCTTGAAATTATATATCCAACATAATAAAAATCACTCAATTTGGAGTTGTTATGAGAAAGGTATGATAATTATACTAAAACTACTTTGGAACATCGGAACTTAGAGGCAAAAAAAAAAAAGAAGCTCCAAAGCAACATTTTTTACTCCGAAATTCACTTCAGAGAACTTTGAAGTAGAATTAACAACTCCAAAGTTCACTTCCGAGAACTTTTAAGTAGCATTTTTTACTCTGAAGTTCACTTCAGAGAACTCCAAGGCAGGAATTCAAATTTTTGCTCGATCTTCAGTGTATCTACAATATGAAACAAAGTTTGAAATCAAACTTAGTTATTTTTCCATACATCAGAGGTTGCAAATTTAAGAGTATGAGACATGCAGATTGCAAAGCATTATTGAAAGTTGATTTTTAGGCTCAAGATTTTGTTACAATTTTTAGAACTCAGGATACACAGCAGGTTAGTTATTTTGAAAACTTCTATTTTTATACATTGTAATATTTTGGAAGCTATATTTTTATAAGGAAATATTAGTTATTATTGGAAGAGAATCTCTAGCATTGCAATTCATGGAGGAGTTCTAATAAAACCCTGTTGCTTGGGTTATTTAAGGAGACATCCAGAATATAGTGGAGAGTGGGATGGGAGAAGTTTTCCAAGGGAGTAAGAGAAGGATTTCTAGTTCTGCAATCATGCATATTTCAGAGAGTTTGTTTCTATTTTTATTATGAAATGAATTTCTTTTTATGGGGCAATAATGTAGCCCTCCTTGTTAATCATTATTAACAAAGATTGTTGGGTTATTAATTCAATATCATCTTGTTTCATTCATCGTGTATAATGCAATCATCTGATTTATTTAATTGTCTAATCACCAATTATGTGAATTAGCTTGATTATCTTTAAGTACATGTTTAAGGTAGACACCATATGGTAAACCATGTACTATGGTCTTTTGAATGAATGAGAAGATTGTTAAGGTAGATGCCATATGCTAAACTATTTTTCTTGGTTCATTAAAGTTCTTCTGATTTTCATGAGTTTCCAATCTCAATTACGCTATATGCCATAGGTAATTAGAACGGGAGAAAATACTTGATTTAAACTAGGATGCCTAATGGTAATAATCATACAGTAAATAGAATGAACATAAGATGCTAAATTGATACCAACATCTCAACAACAATGAATATCGTTGAGTGGTGAAGTCAGATCCCCGGACTCTTACAACCTGAATACTATTTCACATTACTTAAGCCATTGTTTTCTATTTATCTTATATTGCACTTTTAATTAGTTAGTCTCTAAATTATCTTTCAAATTTAGGATAACTTAGTATTAGTAACTAAACATAATTGAATCAGTTTGATAGTTCTTTGTGAGATCGACCCTTGCTAAGCACACTGTACTGCTATACACTCGTGCACTTATAAGGAATTATAATTTGACCATCACTCCATAGGGATCACAAGCTCACCACCCACATCTACTAAGGAGATCAAGTGTATCATACTTGTAAGTAACAGACCATCATTGCTCAAATATCATATACCATGTAACCAAACATATCCATGCCACCAAGGCACATCCACACCCCACAGGTGTCACATCATATCCATGTTATCTAAGCATCCATGCCACCAAGGCATATCCACACCCCACGAGTGTCATATCATATCCATTCCACCAAGGTATAACAACACCCATAGGTGTCAGTCACATCCATGCCACCCAGGCATATCATATCATATCTATGCCATCCTGGCATATCATATCAAGTCCATATCACCATTATACTACCTTGTCGGGGTCCTTTACCTTACCTCCTAGGCATAACTATATTCCATAAGAGTGACAAGTTATCAAATCACATCTTTACCACTCAATCATCAATATATCCTCACATATCACATAACATCATCACATATCACTTAACTCAATCATGCCCATTCTGACTCATGACTCATGATGAAATACCATGTAATGCAATATCAAAAGCAAGTTAGTTGATCATATATCCAAATCCAAATTTCAAAGTATACACATGGAAATACATAATTTCATCATTCCAAATCATGCTACAATATAATAAACATCATTCAAAACACGATGGCCGTATGAAAATTCATGGGACAATCCACACATTCATACATGTGTAACCAAAAAGAAGCCTACTTCCTTAATGGAAAACAATTTCATAAACTTTAAGTTCCGTAACTCAGCTTTCAATCAATGCTCAAATGGCCCTACACATATAACATGCACCAAAATTCAATTTACTATGTTTCAAATGGAAAATTCTATTCAATTCATAAAATAGATGAAACCCACCTAATCACCTCATTAGGATTTATTCTAATCTCATTACTCAATTATAAACTCGAAACACTTATTCTAGTGAAAATTATCACTCATTTCAAGTTAGGACTCCATATGGCCCAATTTTGGGAATTTTTACTCAAAACAATAACTTAAAACACCCTCCTTAAGGTAAATAATCATCTTCGAACATCACTTGAATCATTTCAATATTTGGTAAATTTAGTAAACACAAAACAACCCCTTAAAGTAACAATTCCCAATGGTAAACAATCTCATTTGCATTGGGCAATGACATAGTTCTACTTATGCATTCCAAACATTAAAATCAGCATTAAACTTAAATTACGGTGGCTAATCTCATACAAAGGCAGCTCTAATCAAGTCATTATTGACATAGTTTTTAATGGTAACAAAATTCAGATTTGTAGCCCCTTTCAAGCTACCATATGGTGGGTTCTTAAGCATCATTTCCACATAAGATTTGCCATGATTTCAAGTGCATATACCCATTATTTTCTCCCCCTATTTCATGCACCATTTTAAGCTCATAATCTGCCTATACTGCTATCCATTTCTGGGGTACTTTTCTACATGCATTTGAAGTGCAAATTTTCACCTAACATCATCTATATTGCTACCCAATTGTTATCCCTTTTTAACCACTCGTTATATGCATCCAATACCTATTTTAGTGCCTAATTAAAGGACAATTAAGGGCTATAATGGAATCATTCAAACACACTTTGTTTCTCATAGGACCATTTCATCAAACACCTAATATGCATAACTTAAATTACAAATTTTCAGCAAGGTGTATAGAATGAATTTCTTTTGCATCAACATATAACCATTATTCAACATAATCAACATTTAAACATCCTTCATAATGAGAAGATTTAAACCCTAATTCAATTAAATATCAATGCAACTTCATTGCTCACAAATTTTCAACCCCACATGCAAATATGTTGCTGTCCACGCAACATACTTGAATTTTCTTTGTCACAACAACATGCTTGAATTTTCTTTGTCTAAACGTCACATTATCATCACCATTAAACATCATGTTCATCTCCCCTATGAAAATTCAACAAAATTCATCCAAAACTCCACAAATAGCCCATGAATTTCTTAGCAAAACCTTCCCAAAACAAAAATCAAAAATCTATTTGGGGGAAAAGAACTTACCACCAAATTCCTATGTTGCTTCAACCCCAAAACAAAAATCCAACTTGAATCTTCAAGTATTCTCCACATATAGTAGCAAGATGGGTTTATTCTTAATGAAAATAAAAATTTTTCTTCCCTATTCAAGTCCAAATGAGTTGGGATTAGGCTCCCTTGTTGCATGATGATGTATGTATGTGAAAACCAAAATTTTCTAGCTGAAACCAAATGAAAAAATGGACGTGAAGGGGGTGGCTAAGGCTTCTTGGGCATGAATGGGTGAAAAGGGGATGAATGGGGAAAAAGAGATGGTGAAGCATCTTATCATCTCTTGCATTGAGTGCTCTGGTAGTGCAACTCCATGTCCTACTCATGCATCATATTTTGCCATGATTTTTTCCAAATAAATATGACCAATATGTTACTTAGTTATCCCTTTTTATAGATACATTAAAAATGCATAATTAATCCCCTCAAATGAATAGAAACAATGTCATTTAATTACCCTTGCATATATACATTAAACTTCATAACAAATCTTTTCACTATTTTAATTAATTCATATGCATAATTACCCAATTTAATTATTTAGAAAGATTTTCTCTTACCTCAGAATCCTGGGGTGTTACATGACCTTAATATAAAAAGGGGGAGAGTTTGGAGCAAAACAAGAATTTGGGTAGAAGTTGCTTGGCCATACAAAAATGGGGAGGCATGCCCCTTTAAGTTGTCATGACTTAGTAGACCTTTTTAATTCTAACAAAAAGGGGGAGGAGACACTTGTGAGAAATTTGAGTTGTCATGACTTGTGTCTTAGGAAGAAGTATAGCATCATATGGCATGACCTGTCTTGATCAAACTACATAGGATTACATACTCTCCATAGGATTATGCATTCCCATTCGGTAAGGGGAGTTTGTTCTTCACTCATTAGCATGTCCTTTAAATGTCACAAGACTTCAAGTTTTGTCATCATAAAAAAGAGGGAGATTGTTAGGTTTTATGTGTATGATTTTGATGACAACAAAACTTGCAAAAGACTTAATTTATGTTAATGATGCTTCTAGGTTAGAAAGCTTGAAATATAGAAAGATGTGCTTGAAATGTATATACTTTATTGAGATATCATTTATACAAGCATTTTACATCTTGATATAAGTTTAGATGTTTTAGAAAAAAGAGAAATCATCTTGATCCATATTGTTTTCAACTTTGTTTATCATTTCATAATGCTTTGAATCATACGCAAATATGTTTCATAGAGATATCTTTATATATGCATGGAGAATAAGGTAATGGACCATAATGCATTCAATCTGACTTATCATATTGCAAATATTTTGGATCACATCCAATTATGCTTGAATGAGTTTTTATAAATAAAATATAAACATGATGATTTAAAGTACATATCCATGCTTTACAACTTTTACAAATTTTATGTAGATAATTATATTATGATTTACAATGGAAATATATTGAAAACTTCCAAAGTAACAAAAGTGGCAAAGTGCAAAAGTTTCTAAGTACAGGACCACTGCTATACTAACTGCTATAATACTTTTTGGACATTGGAAAACTAACTTTAGACAAAGTTGTTCATGAATGCTATAGTGACTTCTATAGTTAAGTGCTACAGTAAGTCTAAAATTTTACTTTGGACAAAGCAACCAATTTTGAACATTGAATTTTGGAAAAAGCATTGTTCACGATAGCTATAATGATTTGCTACAGTGATATATTACAGTAACTTTCGGATAGAGCCAGACATTCAGTTAGTCCAAAATTTAACTTCAGACAAAGTTGCGCCTTTGCAAGTACTACAATGATTTGCTATAGTAAAAAAATTATTATTTTTAAACATTTGGAAATTTAATGCACTACAACGGCTATATTCAAGCGGTCTTCTTCCAAATGATACCAAGGGTCTTTGAAATGTGTAAATAGAAGATTCATTAAAGAGAAAGATAATGCTTGAAGATTTCATATGCTAAACAAGAATCAAATAATAAGAAACTCATTCAAGTTTCCTAAGTGTATTCACTCCAAAGTGCTGTCTAGATCAAAGAGCTTCAAGGCCACATTAATACCACTTTAAGAGAGTTCAAATTTAATATAATGTGCTTGTTATTTTATCATTTAAATTTATATTTTAACAATATATACCTATTATCCTAGATTAGAGGTATTCTACTGTACACATTTGTAAGAGTTTCTGGTTAGTTTTAGAAAACCAGATTGGGGAGTTGCTGGTTAGCTTTTGAGAAACTCAACTACATGAGTTGGTGGTGAGATTAGGAAAACCATCATTGTATAAGTTAATTGGTGAGCTTTTGTGACCCCCAAGGTGTTGAAAATGAGAAAAATTTTAAACATTGATTATGGTGATGATTTAAGATGAAGAGAAATTTATTTTCAAATGAAATGATTCAAGTATATATGAACTACACATAAGTTAAATGTAATTATGCAAATTAAAGTATATGTAAATGGTTATACAACTTGATTCCTAATTATTTGAGGAAAATTTATTATGCATTTTATGTCATTAGTATATGGGAAAATCATGGAAAAAGGAAGTTACAAGAGATGGTTGAAAGAAGACTTGAAAGGAAAGAAAAATTGGAAGGAAACAGGGTAATAGGCTGGGTGTTGTGGCACCCAAATGAGGGCTGTGGGGTGGGCAAAGACTTCTAGCGATTTGAGCATCACAACGCCGATATGGAAGTGGCACACCAAAGCAGTGAAAACTTAATTATTCAAGGGATTTTCAACCCATTTCATTCCATTCAACGTTCTCTCTTCTCCCATGCACAAACCCTTTGCCCTAACTCTTTTTGGCCCCAATTTCTTACTTTTTTTTAGCTAAGAACTAAGAAATAAGATATTTTAGGCATGTAATTAGTCATTCATGCCCCTAAGCCCGCGTTTTAGCTATTGGAATGAGGGAAGAAGAAGATAATTGGCGTTGTTACAAATTAAGGAGGCTATGGAGTACTTTGAGATTGGATTTTCATTTTGGGAAGCTGGCTACTTAGGAAATCGAAGGTGGGTTCATTTTCCCTAACTGAATCAAAGTATTTTAGTTTAGTAGGATTTTATACCCTTCATGAACAGTAATTTTTGGGGTGAAATGATAAGGATTTATTGCTAAACTCATGGGGGAAATACTTAATTAGTTGATTGAAGAGTTGTTGAAGTTATTTGGACTTGAGAAAATGGGTTAGATGGTTGTTCATGATGTGTACACCACCTTAATTAAATTGAATGTTGTGTATCAAGGATGGCTACAACCGTTTAATGAAATTTAGAATGTAACTAACCCATTATGGAGGTTAATTCATTGTTATTGAGGTTAACTTATTGTTAATTGTTACTATATATAACTGGAAATGAGTATAGTTGATATACCTTAAGGAAAAATGTTAAGTTAAATGGTGCTTATCACATGTTTGATGAAATGCTTCCATATGAAAAATGAGGTGATTGACTAATCATATTGCAGCCTAAACTTGGTTATGAAAGAGGCATTAAAATAATGTATTTAATGCATAAAATACATGATTAGGAAATGATTAAAGGGGAGTGTAAGTTATATAGACCTATGGCTAATCTTAGAGTGCAGCTATACACTTGAAAGGTATATAAATTTATCAATGGGCCGGTCATAATATCTAGAAATTGTAATTCATTAGCTTGATATGAATTACTTAAAGTTTCCTTTGTAAGTGAATGGAATTATTGAATGTGTAGGATCATTGAGCAGAATGGGAAAACATGAAACTTAAGAAGTTATAAGATGATTCTTCATTAAGGTAAGTAGGCTTCTTTCCTTTTTATGTGTGCATATATGATTTATAGGGATAGTGAGTATCCCTTGATTACAGGCACCATGTTTTTCATTAAATGATTGTATTATGTAATGGGTGGATGGATGATTGATGGGGATAGAGAATATCATGTTTGTATGAAATAAAGATAGAGACTATCCCTTCATTATATATGAATTGGTAGTAATGATAATGTGTGAATGCTTGAATAGATGGGGAAAACAAGTATCTCATTATGTTGCATTGGTTGATGTTATCATGTTACTTGAATGTGTGGATGGATAATTGATGGGATAGGGAATATCCCATGATTCTTCTTTCTATTGTATATATGTATGAATTGGTAGGGGATTTTGAGTATCCCAGAATTTTTTATCTAATAATTAAAGGAATATATGTATTGATGGAATGGGAAGCATTCCATGATTTGGTATATAGACATGATAAACAAATTGCTTTTAATATAATTCTTGCATAGATATACTATGAGATGCTAGGATGGCACTAATACAACATGATATGTTTTATACCTAAATGATAGTGGTATTATGTTGTGCCTAAATGGCATAGTTATGGTATGTAGTGCTTGCATGACACAATTATGGAATGATGTGCCGAGGTGGCCAAGACTTGATATATAGTGCCTTGATGGCACTATTATGATATTATACACCCTAATGATGGGATATATTATGTATAATAAAGATGTGACATGTGTGAATATGATTATGCCTGAATGGCATAGGACATTATATTGGAATAATGAGAACTTGAGCCTTATGGTATGATTGCATTGTTATGTCTGTATTCATGGTTTGGTTGGAAATATTCTATTATTGGATTAATTATTGTTCTCAATTTAGCCTACTTACTGAGTTTACCTGGACTCATGTTTTTATTTTAATTTTTAGTTGGCAGGTTAAGCAATGGAGCCCAACTAAAGGTTGGTGCTCGTGAGTCAGATTAGAAGATACTATTCATGTTGGTATAATAAATTAGGGTTGGAAATCCCTTGTATTATATGTATATTTATACAAATTGTAAGAATCTAATTATTAGTGTATTCTGAGTATGTAATAGAGAAATATATTAGCATGTCATAGTGATAAATATTTATGACATTGTGGGTAAATCGGTATTATTTCAATTATGTCTATTGCCATCATGATGTGGCTACGGTTCTGGGCAGTTGTGGGTGACTTTGGTGGTTTATGTTAGTTATTTATAGTTAATGTTATTCTGACTTCATAGGACGAGTGCATGCATAGATATATATTTTAGGGTAGACTCTGCTGGAGTTTTGGCTAAATATTTTCCTTAAAATGGATGAAATATAGGGTAATGTGAAAATGCATAGGCCCCTAAGTAGGCAGGGTGTGATAACTTGAAAACCAACAAGTGCATTGGTTGCTTGAAAATCAGCAGTTGTAGAGTTTTTGGTGAGCTCTTGGGAAAACTAGGTTGTGTTTCCATAGGGTATAGTCGAACCCAAGGTTGGTGATGTCAGTATTATTGTATATATTTTTTATGATAACAAAATTTTTATTAAGATAAGAAATTTGTATGATTAAATCTCTAACAATCTAGGCATGGTTATGAATTGATAAATATTAATTAACCTAAACACATAACTATGAATGATTAATTATACTAGCATAAATTCCTCACTTTATTAATTAATCTTTATTGCATAAATTTGCTAAATCATATTAAGCACCATCATTACTTAAGCATTCATATTATGTATTTAATGGAGATATATATTATCCTTGCTTTACAAAATAATACAATCACATGTGGATAAAATATATTCTAATATTATATATGAAAGCTAACAATGTAGCAAGTGCAGAAAGTTCAAATGCAGGAATATGATCTTCTACAACAAACCGCCACAAATATTTGCTACAATTCAAAGAAGCTAAACTAATAAAAATCATGGAAGAAGAAGAAAGCAGAAGACAAGCAACAAGAAAGGTTGCAATTGTCTAAAAGAAGCTTCCACGAACAAAAGCAATAGGAGACAAACAAGGCTTCGCAGATGCACACAACGAGTTCGTAGTCTGTTAAATATAATAAGAAAAGTTCAATAGACAAATACAAGACAGAGAAGTTGAAGATGAAGCCATGTTCAAAGGGGCATAAAGCTATTTGAGAAGTTCAAACTATCTACACCAATGAGAGGAAAGTTGTCTGAAATAAAGAAAGAAGAAGAAGATCCATCAAATACTAAGACAAAGGAAGAAAAATATAATTGCTACCTAGACAAACATGCACAAAGAAAGAAAACTTTATCTAATAAATAGAGTTAGAAGAATGGATTTGTTTGAGGATAAAAAGGCAATATGAATAGATAAGGGAGTGCAACTTCAACTTAGCCAAAACAAACAAATGAAGATTAAAGAAACAAAGAAGTTACAAGAACAAACCCCTTCTGTTGCTCGAAGTGTGTAGGATAGTTGAATAACTTCACTTTGTTTATAGATCATATGTTCATCTGTTACTTGCGATAGAGAAAGTATTAGCCAAAGCAGAAAACGAAGTAAAAGCTGCATAGTGAGCATAAACAAAGCTGAACAGACAAAGTGTGGCTTAGACCGAAATAAGCTTTAATAAACAAAGGCACAATCGTCTACAACTTACAATAGACAAACTCATGCGATGTGCAAAGTATTCCATCTAAGACAAAGCAGAATATAGTTCGTATATCGCTTACATTAGAAGAACGCTACACTTTGTTTGTTCGAGCAAGTTAAAGTGAGCTTCATTTGCCATCTCCAACAAACAATGATGAACAAAAGAAGAATACAATACTTTATCTATTCGAGCAAGATAAAGTGAACTTCATCCGCCACCTCCAATAAACATATGAAGAACAAAGAAAAAATATCTCACTTCATCTGTTCGTGATGAGTGAATTTAGTTACTTATATTTTGTATTTTCAGGCTTAATTCCATACAACTTTTAAGTAGTTTAATGCCAATCTCACATGTTTTTATTATGTGTTTAGGTTGTTGGAAGATTGGATATAAGGAGAGAAAGTAAGCAATTATGGAGCAACAAAGTAATGACGGAAGGCAAATAAAGTAGCAAAAGGATCTAAGCTGAAGCGGCGAATGGTGAAATGACTAGCTTGTTGGAACCGCCAGCACTAATGGTTGGTCAAACTACAGGTTTTTAATATTTTTAATGTTATTTTATTGTATAATTTTGCTACATTTGTGGGGTCTATTTTTAGTAGTTTTGGGGAGTCCTTTAGCAAGGGGACTAGGGTTTTTCTTAAGGGAAAATCAGAGGATTTTTGGAGGAGCAAAAAGAGGAGATTCAAAAGAGCAAAGGAGGTTGAAGAAGTTCTTGATCATAATGGGTTTTCACATTAATTATACTACACACCATAGGTAATTGGAATGAGTGAACTGCACACCAAATGGTAATAATCATATCACAAAAAGAACGAACCCGAACAAGCATTGAATCTAATAGCCAAATAGCAAGGGGAGTCATTAAGTGGTGAAATCTGAACCCAAAATCTAAACCTTAGACCTTTGCCACTTGATATTTATCCTATATCATTTTATAGTTCTAGATTTTTGAGTATTTCTTTAGTTTATTATTGTTATTACTTCAAACCAACTATTCATCTTCTTAGAGTTAGTTTTAGTTAGTAACGCAATTTATTTAAATCAATTTGTCTTTCTCTGTGGGATCAACCCTTGCTCACGCACATTGTACTACTATACAATCGTGCACTTCTAAGATATTATAATTTGAACCATTAAGTTTTTGGTGCCGTTGCTGGGAATGGTTCGAACTGATTTAATTAGGTTTAGTTACATTTTTTCTTTTTATTTTTATATATAATTGTATATAAAGTTTCTGACTTCTTTCTTTGGTTTTTGCTGAGCTATGAATGAAAGAAAGAAGAATTAGAGGGAGAACACTTTAAAGGACTTAAGTTGGAGCTGGCCAAGCAGATGGAGAGGATGTGGCCCTTAAGTTTTGCAAAATTCTCAAGACAAGCCAATGTAAAGAATTTCTACAACCAACCACTTCATGATGATCCATATTATGGTTGGAGTAGTCATTCCAATTTTTCTTGGAACACTGATCATAATCAGATTCAAGGTGGGACATGTTTTTGACCAAAGAAGCCTACTCTAGGAGAGACATTGCAAAGTTTTATCCAGGCAACCCAAACTTGATCCTAGAATATTGAAATAGGGTTCCAAATTGATAACATAGAGATAACCATAAAAAAGATGGAAATTCAAAGAGTGACACATATAGAAAGCTATCAAGTCAGCCCAAGCCAATGGAAGGAGGTGGTAAGGTAATAGATGATAAAGTTGGTGACATGATTTAGTGATTTTGATATTTTTGCAGATGATGATGAGGAGGTGACTACTAAGAGAGCTATGTTCCCAATTCTTAATCTTCCACTCAACTACAAGCCACCACCTTATGATCCACTTATCCCTTTTCCTAGGCATATGTTGCAGAACAAAATTGTTAAAAAACCTTGCCATGGCAATGAGCAAATTCTAGCTTTATATGTTTTTCTATAAGAAAAAGCTGGTAAGATGATTGAAAATTCTAATGAAGGCTCAAAAAAGGAGGAGATTGAAGAAAAATCTGAACTGGAGCAATTCCCTCATTCCTTAAGATATGCATCTGTAGGCAATGACTCATTCTTTCTAGTGATTATTTCTTCATCTTTTGCAGGTATTGAAGAGGAAAAGCCAATGCAACTTCAAGATCATATTGTCAAGTTTGATATTTTCAAGGAGATGGAGCTGTCCAATGAGAACAAGAGTGGCTCCAAGTTAGAGGGAGTGGATGGAAGTGCTAAGGAATTTTTAAAAGAGCCCTCAAACACAGTTGAAGTAGCACAAGTTGAAGGAGATAAATTTGAAGATACTATATCATTCAACAATGTTTTGGGAGCACTATCATTTTCCAAGCCACTACCAAGCTTCAAGGAGCCGGAACATCAAAAAGCCAAATTTCAATTCAAAGATGGAAGTCCATGGTTTGGCCGAGACTTTAAAATCAAGTGATTCTTAGGAAGTAACCCAAGCTTTTGAGCTTTTATTTTTCTTTCGCTTGATTTTAGTTATTAAGAAAAGTTGATTTGTTGCTTTAGTAAATAGGATGGCATTAGGGTAGTTTGCTTAAGTTATACTTTGAAATTTTCTTATTTGCATTGAATAAATTGCTCTTCTGTATCTCTAATTGAAAACATTGAAGCAAGAATTACATGATGCAAGAGATAGAATAGTGGACCAAATCAAAGTGATGCATCAAAGTCTTGAAGAAGGGAAGCCAAAGCAGGTAAGTTAATAATAATAATAATATTTTGCAAAGGAGGCAATGGGCCGCATCGCTAGCGCTCGATGCCACTTACTCTCTTTTTTCCATTTTTCTTTTCCCACTCATGCCTAACTCCTCTCCCTTCCTCTCTCCAAACCCAAACCACCTTATTTCCCTGTTTTCTTTTACTACTTCTTTAGGGTAGGCATTGGATCTATCAGTCAATTGAATCACAACACTAGTCTTATTCAAAGGCCTAAGTTTCAAAGAAGCATATAAAGAATAAGCCATAGCATTAATGGAAGCTCCTAAATTTAACATGGCCTTTTCAGGTCTAGTGTTACCTATCATGCAAGGGATAGTAAACATACTTGGATCGTTGCACTTTCCAAGGAGTTTTCTTTGAATGATTACAAAAACATTCTCCCCTACTCTCACCTTCTCGTACCTCTGAAGTTTCTGTTTTCTCTTTGTTGCACATATTTCTTTCCTGAACTTAGAATAATGAGGTACTTGTTTAATGGCATCAAAAAGTAAAATATTTACCTCACATTTATGAAAAGTCTCATAGAAGTCTTTATAGTTTTTAATTTTGTGAGATTTTGCTAAAGCTTGAGGAAAAGAGGATGTTGGTTTATATTCAGAAAGAGGTGGAAACTTACGTTGAGTCACTTCATTGTCCTTAGGAAGGTCCTTGTCTTTAACAATGCTTTTCCCTTTTTCTTGCTCTATTAGTGTAGGAGTTACTTTTGTTGAAATGTCAATCTCTTTACCAATCCTCAAAACAATTGCACTCACATTCTCTCTTGGGTTCACCATTGTTTGAGAAGGCAATTTTCCTGAATTTTGTGTTTTCAGCCAATTGATTGTGGTAGCTATTTGACTTACTTGATTCTCCAAATTATGAATACTAGCCTTTGTATCCTATTGAAATTGCAAAGTGTTAGAGAAAGAGACATAAAAATATCTTCCAAAGACATACCAGAGTTAGAAGTTTATCTATGATGTGGTCTAGGTTGGTATGGCTGCTTTTACTGTTGGAAATTTGGGCGATTTTTAGTTGTGAGCTGATTTGCTTCTAGGTTCCCATAGTTGAAATTGGGGTGATCCCTCCATCCTAGTTTATATGAGTTTGAATAAGGATCATACTTCCTCTATGGTTGTCCAGAAAAACCACCCATTGCATTCATTTGCTCAATAGGTTCTTCTTGAAGAGTTGGACACATATCAGTTGGATGCCTTACCACCGAACAAATTCCATAAGCTTTTGTTGTTTGCATATTTCCTATAGTCAATTGATTAACAAGAGAAGTAAAACCTGTAATTCGTTGTTCAAGGGAAGAAACGCTTACCTCATTGATATGCTTTGATGAAGAGTCTAGCCTATTACCAAATTGTTGTGAGTTAGCTGTCAGGTTTGTAATTAAATTCCTTGTAGCTTCAAGAGTTTTATCCACCAAAGCTCCTCTGCTAGCAGCATCAATCATGCTTCTTTCAGTGGGAAGAAGTCCCTCATAGAAATATTGGATGAGTAACTACTCACTAATCTGATGATGGGGGCAACATGCATACAATTTCTTAAAATACTCCCAATATTCATACAGGGACTCTCCACTATGCTGTCTCACACCACAAATTCCCTTCCTAATGTTGGCCACCCTTGGAGTTGAAAAATATTTCTCCAAAAATAACCTCTTCATCTCATTCCATGTTGTGATACTCCCAGATGGTAGATAGTAAAGTCAATCCTTAGCCAAATCCTTCAAAGAGAATAGAAAGGCTCTCAGAAAATTTTATTTGCTCTTCAGTCACCCCTAGTAGTTTCATACTTGTGCACGCCATATGAAATTCCTTCAGATGCTTGTAAGGATATTCACCTGCAAGACCATGAAAAATGGGCAAGCGATGTATTAGTCTAGATTCTAGTTCAAAATTAATGGTAGCGTCTAAAGTAGAAAATGTTATGCATAAGGGTTATTGATCTAAATCAGGTGTGGTGAACTCTTTCAAAGTTCAATTTCCATTAATGATTTCTTCCTTTTCAAACTTTGTTTGAGCTTCACTCCTTAACCTATGCAAAGTTCTTTTAATTTCTGGTTTGTACTGCAAATTACCTTGATTAGAAAATTGAGTTGCAATCATAAAAAATAAGAAGAATTTAATAAATCCTAAAAAATAAAAATAAAAATAAATAGGAAAAATTATAAAAGCATAAAAATTAACTAGAATGCCTCCCTAACAATGGCGCCAAAAATTTGGTATGCTGTTGTAGCAACCAAATTTAGAACCTTAGTCCAATTAAATTACCTGTATTAGTGTAAATAATGGTCAATCCCATGAGGTGTATCTAGCTTAGTTTTATACAATGTGAACAAGAAAGGGAGGTTTTGAATGTAATGAAGAAAGTGTTTTAAAAGAAACCTATTAGAGGAGAAAACCTTGGTTTAAGTCAACATCTACCATCAGAATCTCATAACTGATCATTGATACAAGTATAAATCAATTCATACCTTGAATATTCACCATTGGAATAAGTTTTCCTATCTCTCCTTCAACAGAGTTAATTAGAAACATGCAATCTAATTAACCCTAAATATTAAACAACTTCAGACATGTGCTAGAGATTTAATCTAATATCAGCCTTAAGATTTGTAGAGATTGATGAAGCCAAACAACACAAGCACATGTGATTGTATTTAATTTAGTTAAATATTCTTCCTAAGATTTAATAACTACAACAGCAGCAAATTATTAAACCCTAGTTGCTTCACAGATTAGAGGGCTCAAACAATTACAGATTTGATATCTAATCTAACAATAGATTGCAATGAATAATAAACTAGTAGATCTCCTAGCAATTAAATATAACAATCATAATCATGAATCAAAGAAGAACATTCAATGCTTTGAGTATAAATTAAATAATTAAAACAAATTAGATCTCACCGTATATAGATTCTGAGGCTTCTATCTCCTTAAACCAAGAAAAAAAGTTTAGCCATGTAGGTGCATGAAATTATAAAGAAAATAAAATAAAAGAGAGAAGAAGAAGATTCTCCATCAAAAGCTACCAAAATGTCCGCTTCAAACCCTAGCAAGAAGAACCCCAAAAAACCCTAGGAAACTACTATTTATGAAGAGTCAAAAATACGCAAAACAATAATTTTTACAAGTTTCGAAAAATGGGGAAATGGCGTTAGTGCTTGAGCACCAATTTGGGCACTTAAATTGCTACCCAATTTTGCTACTCTATGTGATTTGGGCATTGGAGCATCGGTTTGGGCAATTGAGCACCCATTGTGCTACCCGGTGGTATGGTGTGAAGGGAAATTGGTGCCAGTTTGTTGTCCGCTAGACATGCATCCACTATTTTGACCATAAGTTCAGAATTTCACCTCACAATCACATGATTCATTTTTAATTGGTTATATAACTTTGATATATACAACTTTAATGTTGATAACTTTTACCAAATAATCCTCTAAGTATGGTAAAGTTGGTATACAAGTGGTACTATATGTAATCTTCAGCTCCTTTTTAACATATTTTGATAATTTCTTTGCTCATTTATCCTTGATGTAGTCATTATCTCTCAAAAATATAGACATACAAATTGTAGAAATTTTTCTTATGTTTCCAAAAAATATTTAATCATCTCAATCAGAGGTTGGATGAGAGATTTATGCCCAAAATATGGAGTGATGCTAAAATTCTCCAAAATCCTTTAATTAACTTCCTTTTGCACTTAACCGAGTCTCCTAAATAAAAATATAAACATAACGAGTGCCTATAGGAGTCAAATAAGTATAAAAGATTAAGTATTAAGGGAATAAAATATGACATTTTGCATTCTCATCAATTACACTGAGGTAGAGATAAAAGCTTGAATCCCAATATCAATGCCCTACTTTGATACCAATTGTTAGTCCCATGGACCCCCAAACTGTAGGGGTGTATGGCTAAGCTAGAATCCTAATGGTGTGTGAAAAATACATGGTTTTACAATACAAAAAATAAAAGGCAATGGAAATACACAACCGCACAGCAATATGGACACAAGGATTATAGTGGTTCGGGCCCTCTCTTAGAACCTACTCCACTCTCCAATATTTTTCCAACCTTGGATTTCATTATACCCTGTGGATTCACACTTGGTTTCCTGAGCTAATCAAGAACTCATACACTGGTTTTATGAGCTCACCAGAAACTCACATTGTTGGTTTTTGTGAGCTCACTAATAACTCATAAAATGATGGTTTTCCCAAGCTCACCACCAACTCATACAATCTTGTTTCTCAAGATTTAACCAGCAACTCCCCACTGGTTTTATGAGCTAAATAAAAATTATTATAAATACAAAGGTGTACAATGGATTTCCTCTAATCTAGTCTAATGGGTACACACAGTTAAAGCACAAATACAAATGAAAAAATAATAAGCACTTTATAATAAATTTGAACTCCCTCAAAGTGGTATTGATGTGGTTGATGAGAATACACAATATCATATTTTATTCCGTTAATACTTAATTTGTTACACTTATTTGACTCCTATATGCACTCATTATTCTTATATTTTGATTTAGGAGATGATTGGAGTGGTTAAGTGCAAAAAAAAGTCAATTGAAGGATTTTAGACAATTTCAACATCACTCCATATTTTAGGCATAAATCTCTCATCCAACCTCTAATTGAGATAATTAAATATGTTCAATAAATAAAATAAAAAGTTCCATAACTTTAATGTTTGGAGTTTTGAGAGATAAAGACTACATCATGGACAACTGAGTGGAAAAATTATCAAAATATGTCAAAAAGGATGGTATCAATTATGTACCAATTTTACCATACTTAGAGGATGATTTGGGAAAATTTTCAACATCAAAGTTGTATATATCAAAGTTATCTAACTAATTCAAAAAGAATCATGCAATTCTGAGTTGAAATGAGGAACTTATGGTCAAAAAAGTGGATACTTGTCTGGCAGGCAATAGAACTGGTGCTCAAGCGCCCAAATCACATAGAGTAGCAAGAATGGGCAGTGAATTGAGTGATATCATGATTTATTTAAGACTTTTCATAAGTGTTAGGTAATATTCCACTTTTTCATGTCATTAAATAAGTACCTCATTATGCTAAATTCCTGAAAGAAATATGTACAACAAAGAGGAAATAGAAACTTCAAAGATATGAGAAGGTGAGAGTAGGGGAGATTGTTTCTGCAATCATTCAAAAAAAAAAACTCCTTGCAAATTACAAAGATCCAGGTATGTTTACTATCCCAAGCATGATAGGTAACACTAGACTTGAAAAGGCCATGTTAGATTTAAGAGCTTCCATTAATGTTATGTCATATTCTTTG